>JASFAX010001121.1:0-52840 GCA_030737875.1 Allium sativum
AGATGCATATAGCCAACTAAAAAAAAGGGTCTACACAAAGTGTTTTAAAGTCCACTTATAGGGTGAAAAAAAATTAAACATTGAAAATGATAACAAACCATAATTTACTACAAATAAAACATAACTTTACGAAAAATAGAATCATATTAAAATAGAAAAACCCTAATTAACATAGCTGCAAAGAGTAGAGCTACATTGTTGAAAGCGGGAGCGAACCGTCAAGAGTCGGAAGCAACCACGTTCTATCGAGAGTTGAAAATGAAGTTCGATTTTTTTAAAACATGGAGTTACTTTTTTCCTGAGATAAGGGAATTCAGTTATTTGATGGGATTTGATCTTTTGAGCAGAGTAATCAGATAACAAAGCAAAGGCCTATATTAACTAATGATGGACTAAGAATCAGATGAGCTTTATTTTTTCAAAAAAACAATAAATCGATTGATATCTTGGAATATCGTTTCGCCTTCAATATCGATTGATATATTCAAAATGAGATATTAACCGATATATTCTGTTTCGTTTTATTTCATCTTTCAACCGAAATCTCGACCAAGATGACTGATATTTAAAACACTGCTCACAAGTAGGTCTAAGTGAAGAAGCCAAGAGGATTTTTGGAAATGCTTAGATGTCATGGTTAGAGATGTGTCTAGTAGTGAGAAACATCTTATAGAAGGAAATTTCAATGGTCATGTTGACTCAACTGGTGAGGGGTTTGAGAAAATGCACGGTGATTTTGGGATTGATAATAGGACCACAAAGGAAAAAATACCAATTTTCGCTATTTCTTGTGATCTCATGATTGTAATACCTTCTTTAGAAAGAGAAAATCACCTTTGATTACTTTCAAAAGTAACCAACATTCTAGTCAGATTGACTTTGTCCTTACTAGAAGGGAATAATAAAGGAGCTTGTGTAGATTTTCAAGTCTCGCAACATTAGCTTTTAGTATCTATTTTCGTCTTCAGGTGTTTAAGCATAAAGGAGCTAAAATTAATATGACGAAATAATATAAGCTCAAAGGAGACGCCTCATAGATGTTTAAGGATAAAGTGGTAGGTGAAGAGACGTGGAATGTGGAAGGAGAAGCAAATGATATGTGGAATGAGATAACAACATACATTCGGAAATTGAATAGTGAGGCATTTGGGATAACAAAATAAAATAAGTGTGAGCCTAAAAAATTATGATGATGAAGCAGTGATGTGCAAGAGACTATCAAAGAAAAAAGAATGCTAGTGAAACAAGATGCAGAAGTGCAAAGTGGCAAAAAAGACCGCAAAGAGAGCAGTGAATGAGTTAAGGGGTAAGATGCATAAAGGTCTCTATGCTGAGTATGAATGAGGATGAAAGAAACATCTACATAATGGCCAAGCTTCGCAAGAGGAAGACAAGAGACTTCAACCAAATTAAATGCATGAAGTATGAGAATGATAGACATTTGATGAAGGATGACGAGATAAAAAAAGGTGAGAGAATACTTCGATAAGCTTTACAACGAAGAAAGGGATAGCTCTACGACTGAGTTGGAAGACTTTTTGAACGATACCAATAGACATTTTGTTCGAAGAATTCTACAGTGAAATGAAGGAGGCATTGACACAGATGAAAACAGACAAGTTAGTAGGACCTGATGACATCCACATTGAGGTGCGCAGATGCCTTGGAGATGCAAGGATAACTTGCCTAGCTAAGTTGTCCAATAATATTTTTAAATCAAACAAGATGTCAGATAAGAATAAGAGAAGCATCTTAGTTTCAATCTTCAGGAATAAAGAAGATATTCAAAATTGCACAAGTTATAGAGTAATTAAACTTATGAGCCATACAATGAAACTTCAGGAAACGGGCTTCGAACATCGATTGAGAAGATTGACAAGTGTTTCAAAAAATCAATTTAGTTTCATGTCTAGAAGATCAACCACACAAAGACGATTTTCTTAGTAAGACAACTTGTGAAGATATTTAAAAAAACAAAAGAAAACATCTACACACGGTATTTATCGAGTTGGAAAAACTCATGACAATACCGAAGAATGTTATTTGGTGAGCATTGGGAAAGAAAAGGATCCCAATAAAACATATTACTTTTATCAAGAATATGTACGATGAGGTTGGACTAGTGTTACAACATGCGATGGTAAGAGCAGTGCATTTTCCATTAACATAGGATTACATCAAAGGTAGGTTTTGCGCCTCTATATTTTTGCCTTAATTATGGATGAAGTTAATAAGGGTATACAAGTACAGATTCCTTATTGTATGTTCTTTGCTGATGATATTGTGCTAATTGATGGAAGTATGATAGGGGTTAATATACAACTGGAGTTGTAGAGGAATACTTTAAAATTGGAAGGTTTCGAGCTTAGCAGAAATAAATTAGAATATATAAAGTGTGAGTTCAGCGATGTAATATCAGATGATGGAGACGTCGCTCTGACCGGACAAGTAATGCCCAAAAAGGAACCCTTTCGATATTTAAGATTTATGTTGTAGTTTGATGGTGAGATTGATAAACATGTTAGTTTTAGAATTTAAGTGGGATAGGTGGAATGATGATTAACATGTGGCATTCTCTATGATAGAAAATCACACAAAAAAGAACAATCAGGTCTGTGATGCTATATAATGCAGAATGTTAGCCTACTAAAGGCAACACATTCAGAAGATAAGTATAGCAGAGATGTGTATGCTATAATAGAGCTATGGGCATTTCAAACAGGATCGGATTAGAAATACAATAGTGCAACAGGGCCTATAAATTTAGGTGCGGAAAAGTGCGGAAGTTGCGCAATTCAGGGATAAACGTGGGATTCAATAGTGGAGGCACAACAACAGCAGTCGTCGGATCCGATTTTCGCACATTTTGACAACAAAAAAACTTCGGCCCTTTTAGCACTTTGTTAGAAATAATAATATTCCACACAAACTTGAAGTTGCACCACTTGAAGAGAAGTTAGTTCAACACCACTTAAGATGAGTTAGACATCTCCCATGGAAACCTTACGATGCACATGTGCACGTTAGAATTACAGACCGCACCGAATGCTCAAAGAAAGGTAGAGCTCGACCAAGGATGACATGGGAAGAAGCGGTCAATGAGGACTTGAAATTTTGGAATATATTCAAAGAGCTGTTGTCGAACAGGAATGCAAGGAAGTTAGTGATCCATATACGAGAACCTCGAGTCTAGAGTTAGTTCAGGGAGAGTGTTATAAGTTTTAGATTATAGAATTAAGGACAAATTTTCGAAGTAGGTTAGTTTTCGAAACTATTTCGCGTTTGAAACATAGTTTCAAACTTATTACCAAACAAGGCTAGTTTGTGCACAATCAGCTGACAAGTCAGCATTTTTATAACTGCCCGACTGGGCGCAACTATGAGTTGCGTTGCGCCCATAATACTTCAACAAAATCTGTGTTGTGCAACTATAAGTTGCGCCTTCTGTTTTCATATTTTTTTTTTTTTGATGTGGCGCAACTATCAATTGCGCTAAGGACCTGGAAACAGTTGGAAGGGTCTTATAGCATGGTTATATAATCCATCCAACCTTTTGTTTTCATTGTTTTTTTACTTGCGCAACTCTCTGTGGCGCTAAGACCTGAAAATCTGTTTGTTATGTTGCGCAACAGGAATTTTTATATATATGTGTGTATATATATATATATATATATATATATATATATATACACTATGGGCGCAACTCATAGTTGCGCCCAGTCGGACAGTTACAAAAATGCTGACTTGTCAGCTGACCGTGCACAAACAGCCTTGTTTGGTAATAAGTTTGAAAATAGGTTTCAAACGCGAAATAGTTTCAAAAACTAGCCCATTTCGAAAATTTGTCCTAGAATTAATGAATAGGAGTATAAGACGTGATGTTGGTCTACGCTATCTATTACCATTAGTACCATTATTATTACCATCGTCATCATTATCATCACCTAGATTTTTTTTTGTTTATTCATTATTATTACTATTATTATTTGTTTAATTGTTTTACTTTATTTTATATTTATTTATGTTTTCAACCTTGATACTCTTATTATTATTATCTTTAAACTGACTTTGTCATTTTGTTTTAGGTTCCATCTCTAGCAAATCCCAACTTGTTTAGAAATAGGATTAATGGCTTGGTTGTTTGTTTCTTGTTGTATTTTTATTCTCTATCGCAATCTGTTTGGATTTGGTGCCATTCTGGTGCTAATAATTAATAAACAACGCAAATAAAAAAAATAGCCGATGCAACTTAGAAATAAAAACATAACTAAATATTTTAGTAAATCAATTTTTAGTAATGTATTAAACATATACATTTTCTTAGAACATAACTCACACACAAAGCATGTGTCATGAATAGGTCTGTCAAAGGGTTGGGTTCGATCCAGGTGTCATAATACCCGGACTCGAGTTTGGTTACCAAAATTAAAGACCAGGCCCAGCTCGAACCCGCTGGATATTTCAAATGAATACCCAAGTCTGGACCATCGGACTTTTTATGCTTGCTCAGTTATACCTGTATACTAAACCATAATATTTATGCTAAAACTACGTTTCTAAATTAAAACTTTAATAAAAAATTGTATAAAAACAATGTTAACATATAGATTAGATAGTGATCAAGTCAAGTTTACAACAAAAGTATGTAAAAATATCTACATATAAACAAGAAAAATGGTAAACAAATAACATACTCATATTTTGATACGATAGAAAACTAATAGTCCGATTGGGCCTTAAGCAAACAAAGTTTTTATAAAACTGTGCCCGACCCTATTAGTAACCGAACCGAGCCTGAGTTGGGCTTGGATAGTAGAAGGCAAAACAATCTCATGGTAATACGACAGGTTTGGGTCGGGCCGGGACCAAAACTCGTACCTTGACAGGCCTAGTCATAATCATGTGCAAAGCGCATGCCATGACGCTCGTAATAATTAATATGATTCAATTTTGTAACAAACTAATTACTTTTTATCATTAGCAAAATCTAAATGCAATGAAAAATTGATATCTTTATCTATTGGTGAATTAACAACTACCAACCAATGGTTCATCAATTTATTATTATACCAGCGATCATTTTAACAACGCAACAATAAAGCTTCAGTAGTCATTTCTGACTTGTCCACAATATTTTTGGTTTACCAATGTATCGATACAGTGACGATTTCCTCATATCAACAATGGATACTATCATTGTAACAATCGTAGTTATTGATGGTGCACCACGCAAAAAAAGCATAATTTTCCTGGAATCTAAGCATATGGCATAGCAAATGGTGCGCGCCTTTTTAATTTATCACGCATGTTTAGGACTTTTTAAAAAGTTTAATAATATATCAATTAATTTGATAAATGTAATAAATATCTTTTAATATTTTGCAAAAAAAAAAAAAAAAAAAACATCGCATATAATACCATAAACATAAATTTAAAGCATGATAGTCTTTAATACTGAAACCCAGCATACTACATATTATGATAAACTATATTTAAATTTAATTCAACAATCAGATTCATAAGATTTAGCATCTTCCTTATTTGTCTTATATCGATTCATAATCAAGGTTTCAAATCTCGGATTTGGAAAAAATCTCGGGTTTATATCTCAACCAAAATGAATGATATTCAAAACACTTATAACTAAAAATGCGGCCAAATCTCGGATCTTAGGGTAAAATCTCGGATTTTCATCTCGGGCGAGGTGAGAAATATTTAAAACCTTGTTCATAATTTATTTGATGTGACCACAATAAGAACAACTCAAAGTTTGTTGGAGATTTTAAAAATGTTCATTAGAGACTATTTTCTTATGTGCAATGGTAATTAGAACAAACAGTTCAAAATTCATTCGAGATTAATTTAGAGAATGTGAAGATATTATTTGTTCAGTGCAATGGCATTAATCAGACCCATCGGATCGGATTTGGACCCAACTTGACGGGTCTTGATTCGAGTCGGGCTGGGTTTTAACATGTCTAACCTGTATATTTTAAAACCTTAACATGACTCGAGGTTTGATCCAAGTCAAGTCGGATTCAATTGGATAATAACATTAAAAATGTATATGCTTTCTTTTGCCTAATCTTTTGGGTAGGACTGATTCTTCATGTTATTTTTCATCAACTAAATCTGATCCGGAAACCATCAGGTTTAAGTCGGGCTCAAATCAGATTGTTTTGCTATTGCGGATCTTGGTTCTATTTGCCCATCATTGTTTGATATGGCAATAACATAAATAAACAAGTCATTGAAGTGTAATTGTATCATTTTAAAAAATATAATACATTCAGACACTGCTAGAGATCAATTTTGATTGTGAAAAAGATGAATAAAAAACATAAAATAAAAAAGACATGCAATTTTTGTGTTGTGTATCATTTGCGTAGTATGCACCATTCCCCATGCATCTTCATGTGTGTAGTGTCATAAGGAGGAATGACGCAAACAATGCACCTTGTGTAACGACGCAAGTCGTGTTAGAATTGTCTCGCATGTTGTTAAATAGGAATGACAGTTTGAATAAATAGTCCTACATCATAGAATAAATTGAAGGTGTGGAGTACAAATATGAGTTAGTAGGCACGTACATCAGAGAATCCTTTTGTTATAAGAATGTGTGTTCCAACTCATATGCATGTGCCCTACGTGGAAGGAAGGGTTTTTTTTCTGACCATCATTACATAACAGTGGTATCAGAGCCGAAGGTTACGGACTGGACCATGCAGACACAGTAGTGCTCTCAAAAGATACTTGTAGGATGCGAGTCAAGGGGAAGACTGTTAGGATTGCATCGCTTGTTGTTATACCAGGAATGACGGATTTGAATAAATAGTCTCACATCACGAAATAAATTGAATACAAATATGAGTTGGTAGGCACCTAACATTGGGGTTCCTTTTGTTACAATGATGTATGTGTCAATTCATATGCGTATGCCCGATGCAGAAATGAGGGCTTTATTCCGACCGTCGTTACATAACAGTAACATCAGAGCCGAAGGTTACGGACTGGGTCATACAGGCAAAATAGTATTCTCAAAAGATACTCTAGGATGCGAGTAAGGACGAAACTGTTAGGATTGTCTCGCATGTTGTTAAAATAGGAATGACGGTTTGAATAAATAACATCACATTATATAATAAATTGAATACAAATATGAGTTGGTAGACACGTAACATCAGAAATTACTTTTGTTAGAAGGATGTATGTGTCAATATGCATGCGCCATATGTGAAAGGAAGGGGGGCTTTATTCCGACCGTCGTTACATAACATGTCGTAGCGCATCTTCGCAACTACGATAACAGCCCTATAAAAAAACTTAAATAGCATATAGTGATAGCCCATTATGAAAATCGATGTGGCACAACACTACTACATAGATGTCCAAAGAGAAACCTCATTTAGCAAGAGTCCCTAGTAACCCAGATGTATAATTTCCATAATCAAACATGATAAAACTAATGAGATCACACAAGGGAAAAAGGGGATTACCGTCAGAAACAAAGTTCCTGCCATGATGATCTCATTCTTTGTCATAGGACCCATTTTCTCTAGCTTCTCCTTTGCCAGTTTTGGAGCATCTGGACTACTCTTCACACTTGGGGGATAAATGATATACAATACCAATGGCACAACTATCAAGGAAACCAGCCCAGGTACAATTGCTGCCACAGCCCAATCTGTCCACCCAATTGACTGGTTTATTGTATTCAATGTCAAAGTTGCACTTAAAGGATTTGCTGCCATAGCCGTCAAAAACATAGAACTTGAAATCACACTAGTCTGGAAACAGGTAAGCATCAACCAAGAACCCAGTTTATGCTCTGTCCCATCACCTGCATTTTTATGTAAATTTGGAAATCAGGCACTGATCAGCAATACTGTGGATAAATTTAAATTAACTACCAAGTACTCCCAACCAGTCATTGACTAATATAAGAATATAGTTGTTAACTATTACCTTTAAAGAAGTTATATGATACGTGTGGGCAATTTGGGACATAGTATTGCACACCGGCAAACAACTATAACTTTCAAATGAAAACTGAGCATCGACCGTACATGAATTTTACATACGATAAAGCCATGCATTTGACTCCTATTCAACCGTTACATATGCATTCCAAAATAATACTAATGTTCATAGAATCATGACAAACACATCTCAGTAACAACTGTTCAGTGCTGGTTAGTGAACGCAATGAGGGTATGCCAAATATTGATTCATACTGGGATCCCAATGATTATGATTAAATACTCTGTCTAGCAATGTCAAGTATATGTAGAGCTTGATTTTGCTTTGAGAATCCAATATTTAGTTTCGACTCTTTGAATTCATTTTTCAATTTTAAGTTTCAGAATACATAGTTGGCTTATTTAGTCTTCAAAGTTTAACAAAATTGACATAAAACAGCAAATTCCATTTTCATAAAAGATAGAATCAAATCACTGTAAAACTGTTTGAGTGTATTGTGTATTGAATCCATTTTTCGCCATAAATGTTTTCAAAAGCATGTTTTGAGAAGCATTTTACTGAATGCATGTTCCATGTTTTGAGAAAAACTTGAACAATAGTTTAAAAAAAATGGCATACCAATGAGCCTTTGACTTGTCAAATGTTTTATTTAATAAATACATCTTAATAAACAAAATAGTCCTTTTTTCCAATGTTCTACTACCACAACCGAAACAGCTTCACTGTAAAATAAAGCCGCAAGCCTACATGTAGTTAATGCAGTTTACTGCACATGTTACAAACAGAGTGAAGCGGAGTGGACTGCTAAGCACCGAAAATTTTAAATTATAGGATGTCACAAACTACAAAATCAAAGATGAAACACAATGCTATAACAGCATTGTGCATCCGAGTGCCAAGCTCAAATATAGAGGTTAGGTTAAGCCTTCAAAGCATAAATTGTTTCTTGGATAAAAAATTTGAATATACACAGACAAAAAGACTAGCTTTTTAATAAATAAATCAAAAGGGAATTATACAAATTATACATAGAGAGAGTTCGCTTATATGGTCATATGACAATTGTGTATATATTACAAATGCATTGATAGTACTTCAAATAAAAGATTGTGTCATACATATGTCCGTGGAAGTAGCATGCTCAACCGAGCAATACTATCAAAACCAATGTCGCTTCATCAAATTCAACGATTTGATGCATAGCTGTAGTTCACTAGATGAAAAGTATGATGGTTGGCTTGATTTACCTAATAACTCAAACTTATGGAGCTACCATAAGTACGTTGATGCAAATGTGAAAGGAAACAAAAAAATCGATGAACGTTGTTGTCATCAATGGAAGGTAAGGAGCACCAAGTCAGCTTAGGCAAATAACCAACACAAGTCAAGTTGAAGATTATTGAGTGTCTTGCCCAAGTAATAAAAGTGAGTGAAATGACACAAGAATTGGCATGCAATGTATTAAAAGGTGAGATGTGTAAATATGAAGCAATCCTATTGTTAAATGCTATTAATACTATACAGTGCATTCATTTCCGGGTTGGTACCGGTTTCAACTAATAGCTAGGGATTTCATGCCAGCAGGATGTCATATGATGTTATGTTTTATGTTGTCAAAGCGAAAAGGCGCAAAAATGCCCAAGGCTCCTTTTGGTGTGCCTTGGTTGCGTTTTTTTTCCTATTGCTGCACTGTAAAATTTAGCTAAAACCACTAATCAATATGCAGTTGCACTTTTTTGTGCATCTTGGTTGCGCTTTTTGTTGCGCCTTTTTGCACTTCGAGGTTTTTTGCGCTTCACTAACACATGCACCATGAGTTCTAAAAAGCCCACTAGTTGTGTCCTGTGCCTTTTTGCGCCTAGGCACACCCCCACTGACTTACGTTAGGAACCAAACTAGGTATAAATCACAGCCAAAAACTAGCTTGTAAGAACATGATACATAATTGGTTATATAACCATCACTAGTACCACATTAGGTGATATGACATTACATACCACCACGCTTCCAACAGCCAATGTCCACATCGCGTTTTATCGCACTAATACCAACCAGACAACATCAATGTTCAATAGAGTGTTGCCATGCGCATACAAGTCGCCAACATTCTATCATTGTGTTAGGCTTTAATACAATTTGCTATAGACCAAACCAGATTGAATTAACTACCAAAAACTAACTTGTAAGGAAAATGTGCATAATTGGTTATATCCTCATCACCCATACCATATTTTAGACAATATGGGACATTAATATAGCAGCACTTCCGATCGAGCAATGTTTTCACGATCTGCAAGGATTAACAGGTAGGTTGGATCAACCGTTCTCTATTATCGTATCCAAACTTACCCAACGTTAACTATGGTAGATCAAATTCAACCATGTATTTACACTCAATAAAATAAACTTGCCCACATTCCACCAGTCAACAACATAAAAGCTTAACTTACAAAAACAAACACATTATAGAATCACTCCACCATTAAACAAATCCACGTCGCAGAATCACTCCAACGTCCAACTAATCCAACCATTTCATAGCATAGTGCATACTACTCTCTTTTTTCTTTTCAGACCCCAGTTTACTCCAAAAATATATTACCTTGTTTTATCTGACTACTTTTTTGTTCTATCTTCTTCCATAATAAATACATCAGCTATTCTCCACTCAGTTTTCACTTCGATGGAGAGAGAGGTTAAATCTAAACACAAACAGGGTAATTTCTACTTCTAATTTGTTCTATCGGTTCATCTCTCTTGACTATTTTCCATCATACTGTAGCAAGTTTCGTTTGATATGTGGATTAAAAAAATCCTAATTCAATTATTAAAGTCATTGATGTTTACAGTAACGGTAAAGAAGAGGAAAAAATAAGAACAAATTCATATCAGCCTAGATAATTTATGGTAATTAGTCAATTATTTTAAAAAAATATAGTGGGACAAATAAGGAAGAAAACGGTGTGTCATAGAACTAAACAACTATTATATACTATCAGTTACCTACTATGACCACAGACAAAAATGAAATCATACCTACATTGCTTCCGCAAGCTACACAGAGTGACTTAACCAATGGCAAGAATATTCCTCCTGCCCTCGCTGAAACAGAAGGAATAGCAGGAGCCAAAAGTGCCTCAGAGAAGACCAAACTATACCCCAACCCAAGACTAGAGCTCCCAAATAGCTTCACAAACTGATATGCCACCCGATTACCAAGCCCTGTCTTGATAAAACCACGAGCGAAAAAGAATGCCAACGCAATCAACCATGGAATAGGATCCCCAAATGCTGAAAACGCTGCAGCAAATGGCAGGGTCTTAGTCAGTACCGATGCACCCAATCCCATCAATGCAACAGCGCCCAATGGCAACGGCTGAGTAATGATCCCCACGATTGTTGCCAAAAATATGGCAAGCAGCTGCCAGGCTTTGGGAGTGACGCCGGCAGGGACAGGAATGAACCAAATGATGATTCCAGTGAGGATGGAAGCAGCGAGGGGCTTCAATGCGGCGCCCTGCCATGGGGGCTGGGAAGGAACAGCCGGTGGTGAAGGCGAAGCGACAACAGACACAATCGAGGAGAGGCGGCGTGTGGTGCTCAGGTGGTGGATCGGCTTGCTTCTGGATAGGGTTAGGCTTCGGGGAATTTGAGGTTTGAGAGAGAGGGAAGCCGAGGGTTTGGCAAAGGTAGACTTTCTGCGGTGGAGGATGGAGGAGGAAAGGAAGTGGAGATTGCAGGTGAGAGCCTGGGAGGACATCGATTAAAAAATTGTTCAGTAAGGTCTGGGTTTCAAGAAAGAGGAAGAATTTAGTATTCCAGGAGTTTTACAATGAAGCTTTGGAGAATCCGACGAACGAGCGTTGGGATCTCCACTAAGAGAATTTGGAAAATGCAAATCTGGGGAGAAGAGAACGGCCATATGTATTTTATCTTTGGAATATGTCCTTGGTAAAGGGCATTTCTGACTTTGCAGATTTGTATCTTGTGTTTGCTTTCCTTTCAGCATTGTTATTGACACTCAAAAAATGATCCTGGGTAATACCAATAAAATTGAGTAATGTTTTGCCGTAATTGTTAATGGAACTCGAGGAGATGTGGTTAAGTTTTAACCTTCAATTCAACAAACAATCACCAAAAATGAAAAAAAAAAACAAAAAGGGTACGTGTACACCACATTTTGTTTTCATTCGAAGTGGCACCTTTTATTTAATGTTTACGAACGTCATGGCACGTACTTTCCACATTTTTCACATGATCATAGTGTTCGCTTCTTGCATGAGAAGTTGTTCTATAAATTGTATATATTTAAAAACTTCTAAAAAAGATTTACACTAACATTTCGTCATATTTTTGTTTTGTTTAAATCATTGGTAGTTGACTTGAATCTTTATTTTTGAGTTGTAACATCAATTTTTTTATTCATTTTAATTTATACTTGTATTGTTAATTAACAAAGGATGTACTTGTTGTAATATATTAGAATATTAAAAGTGAATACGCTTAATGCAAATAACATTACTATAATTACTAGGACATGTGAAGTTTATAAATAGAGAGCTCACGTGTGTTGTAAATAGATCTGAACCAATAGAAATGAAGGCCCTCTCCCTAATATCTTATGTTCTCTTTAATAGCTTCTTAATATTTTATGTTCTTTTTAATGGCTTCACTTCTTTTATTATTTGTTCTTGTTTTAATTTATAACATGTTATCAGCACGAGATTATATTAGAGTTATTTTGATTTGTTTATACCCAGATTTGGGAGTTTCTAGAACTACATTTATGGATTTGTCATCTAAGTAATTTTTATTTGAGGATTCTTGATTCATGAATTTCTTGATTTGTTCTGTAATTATTTTGTGTTTGAGAAGCCTTCATTAATGGATCTATGGATTTGTTGTGCATTTATTTTCTACTTAAGAATTCTTGATTCAAACTTCTAGATTTGTTTTTCCTATTATTATTTTTGTAGATCTAGATTGGGTTCTAATGGATTTATTTTTTTAGATATGATCATTTTTGTTGACTCCAGATATGTGTTCAGATTTATTCTTTCAGTCATTTACGGATCTAATTTTGAGTTATTCAAATCTTATTTGATGGAGCCTTGATTATGTATGTTGTTTTCATTATTAATGATATAGACATGGATCTAATTTTATCTTTGTCGATTTACTATTACTTTTCATATGTAATATTTTTTGGAAAGACTGAAGACAGAATATCTCTTGAAAAAAATATTTTTTCATGTATACTCACAAAATCATGGATATAAAATATAATGGTGTAACATTTAAATTCAATAGCAATATTGATTTATCGGTGGAAGTGAAATTGAAAACTCATGATTCTCTCAAATAAGTAACCTGAAGTTCATATACAAAAGGCTAAAATGTTAAAGCCTTCAAAAGATGAAATAAAGCATCAAAGCATATAAGTGCGTTTAATATTTGCTTATAGCAAAGGACCTATAATTCAATAATAGAAAAGGATTTGAAAAATCAATGGAAGAAAAAGTTTCAATGAAAAGGGAAAGGCTTATATTCAAATTTTATGTTACACATAATTTCTTGAAAGAAACTTATTGTTAGAAGAGATCATTACATTTATAATAAATATTATTTTCTTGAAGAAAAATAGTAAAATGACTCTCATACATGAATAAAAACACTTTCTAGAGAAATTGCTTCAATTATATACAATAATAATATGTAAATTATAATAAAATCTGAAATTTTATTATAGTAATTTTAGAAAATGTAATGATGATGTCATTTATTTTTGAAGTTTATGTGATCCAAAGCAAAAACTTTTCTTAACCAATTACTGAAACCGAGTCTATCTCTTTCTTTTACTTAACTAATGAAACTATGTTTGAAATTCTTTAATTTTCTTTTCTAGATTTGTTTTTGTAATTAATTTAGACCTGGATTTAAGTATCCTTGATTCAAAGTCCTAAATCTATTTCTTAACTTTTCAGATCTGGACTTATGTTTTAGTAGATCAATTTTTCTGATCTCATTATATTGATTCTAACTTTCCACATCTGCACGTGTTTTATAAATACTGTATTATTTTGATTTTTTTGTTTGTTTTGAATGGAATTTTGAGATATAATTCGTGTTTCCAAGAAAAATATTTTAGGATAATTCTATTAACACCACTCATTTTGCCTTTCCCACCCCCACCATAAGTTTAAAAAATAAAATGACAATTTACCATCATTTGTTATTAAACTTGACATATTCATCATCTTATTTTGTCATGTACTTTAATCGCGGTGAAATGACAAAATAAGACAAGAATAATAAAGTTAATCGAAAAAGACGGTTATAATGTACAACAAAATGATGTTCTATTTTAGATTTCATTTATTTACTTAATAGATTTTTTTATTTAATTTAAAGTTCAATCTTTTTAATTAAACTGAAATATTGTTTTTTAGATTGTGCTACTGATTAAAACAAATAAAAAAGTAATTACGAATTATAGTTTTGTTATTTTTGTACTTCATCTCTTCTTTCGTTTCATTATTAATATTAGGATGTTTATTGCTAAACCAAAATATGGCTTTAACACCCAAATTATCTTGATTTGTAGAGAATTAAAGCTAGAAACGAAATAAAATGCAAAAATCACACCAAATTTATAGTGGTTCGGCGTTGACGAGCCTACGTCCACTTTATATGACTTTGATTATACGTTTGAATGCAAGTACAATCAATATTTTCTCTCAGTCTCACTTTTACAATGATAATTCACTCAGTAAATTCGAGATAACTCTGAATAGAAATGATGAAGGTATGATAATGGTGGAATCAGAGCTCTGAATTGCCAAAAAGAACCTGAAAAATGCCAAGTATGGAGCTATTTATAGGTGATTTTTATAGGCGGTTCGTGAAGACACGTGACATAAATACCGAGGATCTCGGAGTCGTTCGTGAGTAGGTAGAGAAATGGTCAATATGGAAGTTGTGGACAGGTGTCATCAGATCCTGAATCTGCGGCTCGTGGATGACCAAGTCGTGGTTGTGCTTTCAGGGATATGGGTCGGCTCGTGACACTCTGCTGCGAACGGGTCGTGCACCTTTTTCCACGAACGGGTTATAGCCTACCATCACGAGTGGCTCGCACTCCAACATCATGAGCTGATGGCGAATCATATGGGGGTCCACGAGCCGGCCTTTGTCTCTGGTCAATGAGCCACCTATGTGAGCCAGGATGCTTGTCTAGAATCCATGAGAATGCACACCTTTTCCCATTCACATGTAAAAGAATAAGTCCTTGGTTGCTTGGTCGGAAAGCTAGCCAACATTTTACCCCCTCGAAGTATGTTTTATCAGGGATGGAACATGCTTCGAAACTGCTGAACCATCCTTTCCTGAAACGGTGTGAATCAACAGTCATATTTGTTTGTAACATCGCACTGCTTCACGAAACTGCATCATCTGACTTTTTGGATGAATATAAATATCAGGATGTGTTTCCAATTATTCTCTCGTTTAGTGATTAACTACATTCTTCGAATCTCAGAGTACGCCGTGAGTAATTCTCCAAATATATCTCTAGATCTCCATCTTTTGTTCCGATAGTCATTCCCATGGTTTCGGTTAATAAATCACTTCATGTTAGCGTCACTTGGTGTGAGTCGTGAGCCATCGTAGGGGTGTGATCTCACGTGGACAACAACGGGCTTATTTGGGCGCTCGTGGTCTATTGGGATGAGCCGTTCCAATGAGACAAAATAGGGGAGACCAAAAGCCTCCATATAGGCTATATAAGCCAGTCCCCCTTTCTCTTCCTACCTTTTACTTTTTCACTTCTGCCGCTGCAACTCTATTCCTTCCGTTTGAAACCCTAATTCGTATTTTCCCAAAATCAACACCACCCCGAAATCCGATCTAAAGAAGTAATGATACTAGGATGGTTCTTAATTTTGATCGTTATTCTGCTACTCAGAATTTCGCGTTGTTCCCCTCTCATTTATCTTCGATTCCAATGAGTTTTTCGTTGACCTCGAAGCCGTCGCCAGCTATTAGCAATGATGGTGGTGGAGTTCGCGGAGTTAGGGTCTGAAAGAGGAGACGATGTATTGGGTAATTGCAAATAGAGGAATGGAAGTTTGGGTACAGTTTAGATAGGAGGTGTGGATTTTCAGGTAGGAGAAAGAGTTGACAAGGAAGAAGATGAGCTCCAGCAGATCGATTCGTGAATGGAGCGATGATGCGGATTGTGACGATGACGTGCTTTCTTCATTAACTTGGATCGTGGGTCGTGAGGATGGGTTCTCCCGTAGAGGAGAAGGCAGCACCGGTTCGTGAAAAAGGGGGCCATGCACTGGTTCATGAAAGGGGTGGATTGGGCAGGGTCGTGGAGGTAGATCACGAGCCGATGGATCTTAGATCTTAACCTCCAATTCAAATCCAGATCACGACCCGGGCCTCAATCCATGATTCGTACTAGTTCACGAGCCCTCTCGTAATCGCGAACCGGATCCTTCCTCGCGAGCCGACTCTTTGTCACGAGCCGCTTCATAAGGCTTTAACGAGTCAGTTTAACCAGCGAACCGACCTACATCTTGATTGAAATTCAATGCAACTCTAACATATTAACAAACAGTTAGGATAAAGCCTTCAAGATGAACCTTCTGAATTGGATGACTACTTAACGACATACAACGACCAATTTCATGCTTATTTGCCTAACTTTATGCTTTCCTTTTCAATACTGTATACACTGGTGCACTCAACACTTGCACACATGCGGGGTTCACGGGTAATTGTATTCTAATCTCTCATATTTATTCGCCAACACAACCATGTCTGATAGACGCTCAATAAGGTTATCGGAGAAAAGTGCAGATCCAGAGTTATTATAACCCCGACGTACTCCCGTCGGACCTGGACTAGGATAACTCTGGATCTGAGTATGAAATGGATCTTGATACAGAATCAACAACTTCTGAGAGCACATCACTTGAGGAAGGGGAAGATAATCGAGCTCGTGACGAAATTGAAGGTGTAAAAGAAGTTGACAAGCTGAGTGACTCTGTAGCCTCCAAACTGGATGATATAAAGCTAAAGAGACTATGTTTAAGACATGGGATCCCCTGGGCTGACGTGAAAACTCCAAAGGGAGGGGACATACCCCATTCTGCTCCGGAAGAGTACATGGCTATACGTAAAGTCATGTGCTTAGTAGGTGCTATTCCTCCGTTTCCTCCAATTGTTATTGATCTTCTAAGACGACTACGTATTGCTCCCATGCAACTCCATCCCAATGCTTATGCTGCTTTGTACACCTTGTACATCGCATACGCAGAGATTCTAGAGACCGAGCTTGCCTTCAAAGATTTGAACTTCTATTATTATTTCAAGCATTATTCCACAGGGACTCCGAACTTCATTTTCTTCGTGTCGATCCCCTCCAAAAAGGTCTTGACAGATGGACATAGTAATTTAGGAGATGCTAAATCTGAATGGTTTTACATAAAACATCAAGCCGAATGTGCGAGGAAGTGTCTACAGTCAAGTAGGTTCTGAATCCTTTAGTGTATGTTCCAATTGCATGATTAAAGTGCTAATGTTTTCTTTTTTTGTATAGCTCATAATTTCCAAAAGACAGAGGGTCTAGTGTACGAAGATTGATTGTCCTGCCTTTTAGAAAGCAAGCCAGACTTCTGCAAAATAAAGAAGTGTATAACCGACGAGAACCTTCACAAAAACCATCTTCTGGATGTCAGATTCAGGCTCGGTTCGGGTGGCAAGCCCCATAAGTACATGCCCCCTACTCAGACGATAAGGGAATCTAGTGGCATGCCCTCAGTCGAGGGGCAAGTGGCCATGGAAACTACAAAGACAACTGAGTTTTGTAAAAGTTCTTCACTTATGGAGATCCAAGACGTCGAAGAAATGAACATATACAAAGGAGGTGAAATTCGAGTTGACGAATCAAAGGATACCTCAGTTTCCAAGGAGCAATCTCCTCTGAAGACTCCACAGCCAGTGGAGCCCACAGCTTACGGCTCGTTAACAGAGGAACAAATATTCAGGGAATTAGACAAGATCCCCTTGCCTGATAACATTTACACATCCGAGGACTTTGGATTAGAACCATTCTTCCCTATCTTTGAGGAAGAAACTACTCTCGTCAAAAAGAAGGATACTTTACAGACGAGCCTAGCTCTGGGCCCTAGTCTGTTAGGGGGGATCACACGGGATACACGGATCCCATGCACCACTTGTCACAACACCCGTGTACTATTTGTATTCATGACCCTTATACTTGCTTGTTATTCTTTGCAGGAAAAATGCCTCGTCGCCACTCATATTCTCATCGCGAACTTCGTGACTGCACACCTAGACTCAATCCTGTAACTGAGCATGACCACAGTGATAGTCGGGGAAGAGATAGTCAAAGTCATTATGATTCTTATGAGCCCCATTCCATGCGCTCTCGCTCTTCTTCGAAGCAAGATTACGAGAAGTACCATAGTCGTCAAGTGCCACAGATGGGAGGCAAACTATTTTCCAAAGCTCCGACTCCCCCGAAGGGTATACCTCCTTAGGGCAAACCTTCCAAGAAGCATCACAAATCCAAGGACAAGCACAAGGATCCAAGCAAAGGTTTGGAAAAATAGAACGCAGCTCTTGTCCCTTCCGACCAGCACCACTTAGTCACTTCCACCATACAGGATGTTGCCCTTACTTCTGATAATAAGGCAAAGCTAGAGCATTTGCGAAAGCAGTTCCCCGACATCTACATTGAAAGGATGATTTTCGTTCCAGATCTTGAACCGATTCCTGATCATGAGTGGGATACAGAAGTCGTGGACCGAGTTAGCCATATAGCTAAACAATATAGGGTAATAAAGAAGCATGCCAAGAGACGTTTCCACCTTGAACTTGATTCAAACAGCCAAGAGCGTGTGGCTTTGAAAAAGGAGATATAGGATCTCAAGTTAGTTAATACCGAGCTGAAAACATCACAGGATCGCTTTGCCGTTGAAAAGGCTGCTTGGAAAAAAGAAATGGCTAGCTTAAACGATAAACTTGATCATGTTGAGGAAAGAGCAGCTCTCGCTGAAAGTAATGCTAATGAAGCCTTTGAATCTGCCTCCACTGCTACCACTAAGCTTGTCGCGGCTGAAGATGAGATAGAAGGGTTCGATGAGCTGCTGGTGGACTTTTTTGCTCAAGTCGTCTGAACCCGAGATATTTCTTGGATCAGCAACTATCCTATCACCTTAGTTGATGTATGGGACCAGATTGTTGAGAGTGAGAGGCAACGCTTAAAGGTCGAGGATGTCAATGAGAACCATCTTATGCAGACCTTTCTCAGAGGTGGAGAGCCTGAGGATTTAGCAGAGGGTAGGCACGAAATCCAGGAGACTATGGAGAAAGAGAGGCTTAAGCTCAAAGGCAAGAACAAAATTGACGAAGGCTCAAGCTCAGCAACGTAGCCCAAGATTTCTGAGGTTGGGGAGTATAACCTAGATGATCCATTGATCTCTGAGGTCCCAGTTCCTCCATCTATTGAGGTTTCCACTGCAGTTTCGGGCGAGGAGTCAGCGGAAGGTATCTCCGTATTCTCTCCACAATTTGTCAAAGATATTATAACTTGTCGTTGCATTGTGGAGCAAACAATCAAGAAGATGATATTTTCTCCTAAATTAATAACAGTTACTTCTCATGATATAGGTGCCAAGCCGATCGAGGGGGTTGTAGAAAAGCAAACAGAGGTCGAGAAAGTCAACGTACCATCAAGTACTGAGGCCCCTAAAGTTCCAAAGCAAACCGAGGTCGAAGCAACCGAGAAGGCTATTGTGGCATCAAGCACTGACACTCATAAGAATGCTGAAATCATCGAAGCCTTAAAGGATACCGACGATGACAACGGGGATGAAGAAGAAGTGGTTGCCATCACGGGAGAGGCAAAGGATGATGACTGCATGACCTTAGCTGACATAAAGGCTAAACAGGATGAACAACTGAAGTTGAAAATAGAAGAAGAGCCTCTAAATGTGCCACCTATCTCTGCAGCTGATCCCAAATCTGGATTAATTATAAAGCTCTCCACCAAGTAGATAATTACACAACTTGCATCCCAGTCCTCTGACATTCCAAAAGATCCTCCTTGGGATAAGAGGAAGAAGCATGACAAATCTGACATCGACAAGGACGAGACAGAGAAGCAAAAGAAAGAGAAAAAGTCAAAGTCATCCCCAAAGCCCAAATAAAGCTCATTTTGTTTATGTTCTTTAGATCTTCCATTAGCCTTATGATGTAGTCGTGAGAATGGCCCTCACTTTTTTATCCATCTTTATTTTGTAAATCTGCATTAGTAGACAAAGTTCTATTTCTTTTGCATTGTTGTGTACCTGCAAGTTTATCATACTTAGTCATACATAAATATTTGGATCATAACTAAGTCAAAATCACGTGCAATGAAAATTTAAAATTCCTGCACTACACGTGTATGTGTATGAGTATGCCCCCAATCAATCATTAATATGATGCCTGGCCAGGGCTGATTGAGGATCATTAGATTCGAGCATATGTTTTCCCCCATGTTTGGTTCGGGCTCAGCTTTCATTCTGGTCCTCGATCCTGTAATGGGATAGGAGCCCTTTCATTGCGTTTAATCCAAACGTATTTATACTCTCCTGTCGTATGCCCAGGATATAGTTTGAACTCAGCTTTCAGTTTTCCCCGAATCCTTCAGTGGGGTAGGAGTTCATTTGCAGCGCTCAGTTCCTGGTGCCTTTATACTCTCCTTTCGGATGCCAAGGGTAGAGTTTAGTCGAGACGGTCTTTTTAATCATGGTGCACCTTTAAACTTTGTGGACAATTCATTTCCTTGTCCTTTATACTCTTTCTCAAGTCACGAGAACCAGAGTATCGATAGTTGTGTCGTTTATTTCGTTGCACCTTCGATGCTATGCATACTGTAGACCTCCTGATTTGATAGAAGACACTTTGAATTACGTGCTTCAAGATTGCCGCGAAATTTATAACAAATTTCATAATTATAACAGCTCAAAGAATGTAAGGGTAAATAAAAAATGGTGTGGTAAAAGTAAATGACACATGGTATTTTATAGTGGTTCGATCTAATCATGACCTACATCCACTTTATAATCTTTTGCTTATATAACCAGACTGTTCTAGGCAAGTCGTGCCTTTTTGCATAGTCCTAAAAACAAAAGAGTAAAGATGACAATTTCATGTCAAATAATGCCTCAAATGTTGGGCGTTCCACACTCTGGGGATTTCATCTCCGTCCACGGTTGCTAGCTTAAAGGATCCATTATCAAGCCTTCGTAGGATGGTGTATGGTCCTTCCCATTTCGGACCCAAATGGACTGGAGGTGGAAAGATACGCTTTAGAACTAAGTCTCCGGGTTCAAAGGTTCGAGCTCGGACCCTTTTATTGTAATACCGAGCAATTTGTTGCTTGTGCCTCAAGGCGCGTAGGTTCGCTTCGTCCCTTTTTTCTTCAATCATATTCAGGGATTCGAGAAGCAACTTATTGTTAGTCATCGGGTCGTAATAAGTTGTTCTGTGTGATGGCACTTCTAATTCGACTGGGATGACTACCTCAGATCCAAAAGCAAGGGAGAAGGACGTGTGCCTAGTAGTTGATTTATAGGTTGTTCTGTAGGCTCACAGTGCCAAAGGCAGCTCGTTGACCCACATGGCTCTGGTCTGCTTCAATCGCTTCTTCAAAATGGTCTTGATTATCTTGTTTGTTGCTTCTACCTATCCATTCGATTGCGGATGCGCCACAACCATGTATCTTTTCTCGATATGATATCTCTGGCAAAAGTCCCGAAACTCTGTGCTATCGAATTAGGTCCCGTTATCTGTTATGATGACCTTCGAGATTCGAAACCAAGATATAATGTTTTTGACGATGAAATTAATCACTCGTTTAGTTGTGATTGTGGTCAATGGTTCTGCTTCGACCCACTTTATGAAGTAATCTACATCCACAATAGCGAACTTTGCTCATCCCTTTGCAATGGGGAGGCTTCCGGTAATGTCAATTCCCCAAATAGCAAAGGGCCACGGGCTCATCATTGTATTCAATTGGTTGGGAGGTGCCCTAGGAATCTTAGAAAATTTCTGACATCTATCACAACGCCGTGCATATTTGGATGCATTTTTATTTACGGCTGACCAGAAATAGCCATATCGTAGTATCTTCTTTGCCAATGTTTGGCCTCCAGTGTGATCGCCACATTCAGCTTCATGTACTTCTCTCAATACTCGTTCAATGTTGTCATGGGCTATACACCGGAGGAGTGGTATCGAGAACCCTTGTCGATATAGGACTTCACCTTGCATGACATATCTGGAGTCTTTACGAATGACGGCACGTCTTTCGCTCCTTTTAGTGGGAAGCATCCCATTTATCAGGAAGTTCTTTAAGGGAGTCATCCATGACTCCCTTTCCGGCTCAGTCTCTAGTACAAGATCAATTTCCATCTGATCGATACTTGGAGAATGCAATATCTCAATTGGGACCATCTCTGTGTCCTCAGGGCTGTCAGAACTAGCCAGCTTGGCCAACTTATCTGCCTTTTGATTCTATGATCGAGGGATATGAGTTATGCTGTAGTGTTCAAATTCTCCTTGCAATTTTCTCACTTTCTTCAAATATGATACAAACCTTGGCCCTTTGGCCTGAAACTCTTCATTGACCCGATTCACAACTATCTTGGAATCATAAAAGATATCCAGCTTTGCTATCCCCAACTCCTTTGCAAGCCTAAACCCGGCAATCAGGGCTTTGTACTCTGAGTCATTGTTCGTGGCATGGAACTCTAATCTCAGAGCATAGTATGTTGACCGTTCTTTGGGAGTCACAAGTACTACTCCAGTGCCAGATCGTCTGTCATTCTTGGCTCCGTCAGTATATAGTTCCCAGGAGTTGGGGTCAACTAGTTGTTTTGAGGTATCAAATTCTTCACTTGCTACATCGTCCTCTGGGATAGTGAATTCTACTATGAAGTCTGCCAATACTTGCCTCCTTATCGATCTTCGGGGCTGGAAATTCAAATCGAACTGACTCAACTCTATATTCCATTTGAGTAGCCTTCCTGACGCCTCTGGTCTCTGTAAAACTTGTTGGAGCGGATGGTCAGTGTACACAGTGATGGGATGAGCTTGGAAATAGTGGCGAAGCTTTCTAGATGCGATCAACAGACTGTATGCAAGCTTTTCTATCTTTGGGTAGTTCCGTTCTGCTGCCGCTAGCTTCTTACTCATATAGTACACAGGCCTCTGGACTTTATCTTCTTCTCTTGCCAAGGCTGAACTTATTGATTGGGACGACACTGCCAAGTACACGAACAAATTCTCATGGTCTACTAGCTTGGACAGTATCGGGGTCTTTCTAGATGATTCAGTAGGTTCTGAAAAGATTCCACACAATCGGGAGTCCATTCAAAATTGCGTTTTCCTCGCTTTATCAACTCGAAGAATGGAATGCACTTATCTATGGCTTTGGAAATGAATCTGCTTAATGCAGCTACTTTTCCAGCGAGGCTCTGCACATCTTTAATCTGCCTTGGTGTTTGGATATTCCTGATTGCTGCGATTTGATCTGGATTGATTTCAATTCCACGTGAGCTAACTATAAAGCCCAGGAATTTTCCGGAGGCAACTCCAAATGAACACTTCAGAGGGTTAAGTTTCATCCTGTATTGTCGAAGAATGTCAAACATTTCTGCCAGGTCAGCTTTGTGGTCAGACGATTGTCTGGATTTTACTAACATGTCATTAACATACACTTCCATTGTCTTTCCGGTCTAATTGTAGAACATTCGATTCACTAGCCGTTGATAGGTTCCTCCGGCGTTCTTCAAACCGATGGGCATCACCACATAGCAGTATGGTGATGAAGCTGGTGTGTTCCTGGTCCGAAACATGCATAGGAATCTGGTTATATCCGGAGTACGCATCCATAAAGGATAAAAGTTCGTGACCTACGATTGAATCCACTAACTGGTCGATCCTAGGAAGAGGAAAACTGTCCTTTGGGCAAGCTTTATTCAGGTCTGAAAAATCAATGCATGTACGCCACTTTCCGTTGGACTTCTTTACTAAAACGGGATTTGAGATCCATTCTGGGTAAGCCGAATCTCTAATGAATCCGTTGCTTCTCAACTTTTCAACTTTTTCCTTCAAGGCAGCTGACCTTTCTGGGTCGAGCATCTGCCTCTTCTTCTTAATGGGAAGATGTTTTGGGTTGATACTCAATGAGTGGCTCATAATTGAGGGTGATATCCCACACATGTCAGCATGGGTCCATGCAAACACATCCAAGTTGGCCTTTAAAAACTCGGCCAATTCCTTTGCTCGAAGAGGGTCTAACTGGGATCCGATTTCCAAACCTTCACTTGGTCATTATTGTCAATTAGGACATCCATGGTTGTTTCATTGGGTGTTGCCATTCTGCCCCCAGACTCTTCGTCCTCTCTGGGATCTATGTCCTCGGGCAATTCTTCGGGCGACTCCCTCGGGGTCGTCCCCCTTAGTTGCTATGCTGGCCCCTCCTTCATGGGAGGGGAAGCACCTTTGGTTTCTGTATTTAGTCCTTTCATCAACATCTTCAATTATGTCATGTAACAGGCTCGTCCAGTGGCCTGGTCACCTCTAATCACTCCCACTCCTGCATCTGTTGGGCATTTCAGCAATAAGCACCAGGGCGCAATGTAGGCCCTGAATTCTGCCAGGGCTGGTTGGCCTAAAAAGGAATTATAGGGCGATTCAATGTCCAGAGCTACAAATGGGAGCATTCTTACTCTT
This sequence comes from Allium sativum, assembly GCA_030737875.1. Lineage (NCBI taxonomy): Eukaryota > Viridiplantae > Streptophyta > Magnoliopsida > Asparagales > Amaryllidaceae > Allium > Allium sativum. The sequence continues at coordinate 24,799 of JASFAX010001121.1, forward strand.
CGGCGATCTTCTCCTCCCAAGGTCACTGACAATTCTACGTATCCCATCGGAGCCGTCGAGGCGCCATTGAAACCGCGTATCCATCCATCACAGGGCTTCAAATCCTCGGCTTCGAGCTTCATCTGATCAAACTCTTTCTTAAATAGAATATTAATCGAGATTCCGTTGTCCACTAAGACTTTATGGACTAGAGCAGGACCAATAGTAGCGGTGATGGCTAAGGGATCTTCAGTAGGGGAGTGAACTCCACTACTATCTCTATCGCGAAATATGACACCGTCAAACATTGTTTTCTGTTGCTTGATCGGGGCGGTATCTTCGGGATTACTGCACTCTCCTACTCCAACGTGCTTGGCTGCATTTACATATTGATCCATCGCTCTGAAGCTATGTCTAGTCGGGTGAGATCCTCCAACTATAGTGTTGATAACAATATTCTTTCCCTTCTGCTGAGCAGTGGGTCTAGAAGTAGGTTGGTTTTGATTCGGGGCCTGCCCAGATTGCCCCCTGTCTCTCGGAGCAACCTTGTATTCGTCCAACTTTCCTTCGTGAAGCAATCTTTCGACGACGTCTCTCAAATGATGGCACTCGTTGGTGGAATGACCATGATTCTGATGGAAAAGGTAGAATTTTCCTGTTTCATGCTCTTTCTCCGTAAAGTCCCATGGTAGAGGTCTCTTATACTAAAGAACATTATAGGCGTCCAGGAAAATATTCTCTATTGTATCATTTAATGACGTGAAGTTCTAAAATCCCCTGAATCGAGGCCTCTTCTGTGAGTCGTTTCCTCGATTCTTCCTTTTGTTGCCGTTTCCGGACTGACGACAATTTCCCTGGTTTTTGTTCCCCACGTTCACCTCTACCTTTCCAGAGCTATCTCCGGACTATTTGACGGCCACATTGCTCTGTATATCTTCCTTATCAGCGGCTTTCCTCTTGCGATTTGCATACAGCTCCTCTTGGCGCAAAAGAATATTGGTCTTCTCATAGAATATTTCTCTGGTGAGCAGCGGTTTCCCAGCCAAGTATCTGCCGAACTCCGTATCTTTATCTACTCCATCAATTAAGGCCATCAGGACCGACTGCTCATGAGGATCTCTAACCTCCGTGACTGCTAAATTAAAGCGGTCCAAGTACAATCTCAGAGTTTCATCAGGACGCTGCTTGATAAGTGATAGCTCAACAACGTTTTTGGACCTTTGAGCATGAAGTCGAAATTGATTTATGAATCTTTCGCTCAATTCCTTGTAGATAGAAATTGATCGAGCAGGCAAGCGGGTAAACCACATTAATGTCACATCCTCTAGAAAGATCGGGAATGCTTTGCACTTTATTGCATCGGGAGCAGCTGCAACATTCATATACCATGAATATCTCATTGAATGCTGGACCGGATCTGTCCTGCTTGAATAACGGTTCATCGTTGGCATAGTAAATCGTCTTGGGAACCGAACATCTATTATATCATCAGTGAATGGCGTATGACTGCGGTCTATACCCCAATCTTCATTTCTTTGTCCATGGCTATCTATCATGATCTACCTCACCATTGCTTCAACATCGACATTGGTCAAGGTTGATTCAGGATCAACGCTCCTTTCCCTACGAGGTCCTCTAAAGTCTGGGCTTGAGCCGAGCTTCCTTCCCTCCTGTGGCCATGGTCAATCACGCTACGAGGGGGTTGCAATGGTTGATTGTCGATAGGATTATCGACAACCTGAGCCCTAGGTAGTGCTATGGGCCCTTCAATAGGTAGTGACGCAGGATCATTCCTGTTATGATTGTCTTGTCCCAAGTTCAGCTCCGTCTCTGCTCTAGAAGGGAGTGATCCAAACCGGAGCTGATCCACGTTTTCATCCCTTTCTAGCAGAGGTCGTCGTTGGTGTCTCAGAGGTTCTTCGGACGAGGAGGAAGAGTCGAGGGTGAAGCGATGAGTTGGTGAAGGTGTTCTCCGCCTTCGGAGTTCGTCGATTTGTTTTCCCATTGCAGTAATATTCTGTCATAACAAAGAACTCTCTTGCCTTTGGGATGCCAACTCATCATTCGTCCTTTCCAGCATATCGAGTACACGAGAGTGGTCTCCTTTTGTCACTGGAGAAGAAGCATGTAGCTGGTCATTAGTATTCGTCGTTGGACATAGAGCACTTGAGCCAGGTCGAGCAGAAGAACCATCGTGAGCAGAACGGGTCATAATCTCCTTTCTAGGTCGAGTTGTGGTCCCTTGGTGAGGACGGTTCGTGACCCCCTCTGGTTGGTGGCTCGTGGTTCCCTCCTGCATTCGGCTCGTGGTGCCCTAGTGGAAGCGGCTTGTGGATCCTCCCTGGACACGGCTTGTGACTCGGTCTCCTTGACGGCTCGTGGCTCCGTCTTCTGGGAGGCTCATGAGTTCCATCCGAGAGTGGGTCATGACTCCCTCCTGGGGTCGGTTCGCCCCTTGCAAGCCGCGAGCTAGGAAGGCCACTTCAGCCTGCTCCTGAACACTTTCTTCATTAGATTCATTTGCAGCTTCATTTGCTCGCGAAGCTTGTGAATCCTTGGATTTCTTTGCGGCCATAACGTCTTCACTTTGCTGAAATCTTCAAAAACCAAAACAATGGAAGTTCGGAATATTTTCTTCGAACTTGAAAATCCAAATAGTAGAGCAATAATCCGATGAGCTGAGAATTCAATTCTCAGTGAAAGCACCAAAAATGTTAGACCAAAATATGGCTCTAACACCCAAATTATCTTGATTTGTAGAGAATTAAAGCTAGAAACGAAATAAAATGCAGAAAACACACCAAATTTATAGTGGTTCGGCGTTAACGAGCCTACGTCCACTTTATATGACTTTGATTATACGTTTAAATGCAAGTACAATCAATATTTTATCTCAGTCTCACTTTTACCATGATAATTCACTCAGTAAATTCGAGATAACTCTAAATAGAATTGATGAAGGTATGATAATGGTGGAATCAGAGCTCTGAATTGCCGAAAAGATCCTGAAAAATGCCGAGTATGGAGCTATTTATAGGTGATTTCTGCAGGCAGTTCGTGAAGACACGTGGCACAAATCCTGAGGATCTCGAAGTTGTTCATGAGTGGGTGGAGAAATGGTTAATATGGTAGTTATGGATAGGTGTCATCTTATCCTGAATCTACGGCTCATGGATGACCAAGTTGTGGCTGTGCTTTCACGGATATGGGTCGACTCGTGACACTCTGATGCGATCAGGTCGTGCGCCTTTTTCCATGAATGGGTCATAGCCTACCATCACGAGTGGGTCGCGCTCCAATATCACAAGCCGACGGCGAATCAAATAGGGGTCCACGAGCCGGCCTTTGTCTCTGGTCAATGAGCCATCTATGTGAGCCAGGATGCTTTGTCTTGAATCCATGAGAGTTCACACCTTTCCCCGTTCACATGTAAATGAATAAGTCCTTTGTGGCTTGATCGAAAAGCTAGCCAACATTTTTCTTTTGAAAGTACAAACCGAAGGATAGTTTTGGTATATTCTGTGGTGGGAAAAGCAAAAGATGGGGTGTGATCAATTGTGTTTAATCAGTGAGGTGGGAAAGATAATAGTTTGGGTGTGAATAGATCTAGCCAATATTTTATTGTTTCTTAGAAACACTTTTATAGAAGTTAGATCCAACGTTTGATCTTGATTTAGCACACTTGAAGTGAATGCAGAAAAAAAAATCAATTTTTTCAATTTTTTCAAAAAAAAAACAATTTTTTAATAATAATTCTTGAAGTTAATTTCCTTATGAGAGCAATAGTTTGAATTTGAGACATGTAATTTTTATTTATGATTGTGAATTTATGTATAGATTTGTAAATTTATGAACCATTCATGTTAGAGAATATAAAATCTTAATAATGTGTTTATACTCTTCTACTCAACTTTTTAGATATTGTATGTATACACACACACACACACACATATATATATATATACACACACACACATATACATATACATATACATATATATATATATGGTATTTTTAGTAAATATGATTATTGATAATACATTATAACTTTAAGGTGTTCATTTTAATTTTACCATTGAATAATACTGTAGCTAGATCTAAATTTTATTTTGTAAATTAAGTAAAAAAATCATTGTATTCATATATTTGGAATACATAATGGTTACTTGCATTGTTTTTATAATAAATGCATTAAATGTATCGGCAATATATAATATTACCTTATTATCATAAATGTACCAATGCATTAGTTATTGCAAGTTAAATAATGTATGTTTGTATTTGCAATAAGAATAAATATATGTATTATTATTCGATGTATTTAGCAAGTAATATATAATGTAATGGAAAAAATAAAAAGGTTAGAAGCATAGCCTGAAGTTGTGCAATGAATTTTTTTAAACTAGAAGTTGTAACCTAAATTCTGAGCCCTGAAGTCTTGCATTATGAAAAAAAAACTTTTTGATATTTACAAGTTTGAAATCTTATCAAATTTTCCTAATCAGCAAGAATGTAAAAGCTTCTAAATTAGAAGTACGCAAAAAGGTTGAGAACTAGAAGTTCAACATAAATTAATAAACTTGATATACATATGCATATAGATATAAGGAACGTTCTGAGGCACCCCTGTTTTGCAGCGCCCCTTTAGCACTCATGCTCTACGCTGAGCTACACTAATCCAAATGCAACAAGATTTTGTACATGTTCAATTCACATATATATTATCATGTATCCAAATTTGAGCTCATTCTGAACTTGTAATAGTTTGAATTTGGATTAGTGTAGCTCACGGTAGTATAGGAGTGCTAAAGGGGTGCTGCAAAACAGGGATGTCTTGAAATGCTCCTACACACACATACACACACACACACACACACACACACACACACATATATATATATATATACATAAGCATTATGGAACCTAATATTCATCAATCAATGAACTTGAAATAATTCATAATTTAAAACCTTGAAGCTTTATTAAAACTGTAAGAAATGATAACATTGTACTTCTTAAAGAAATTAGAAAATATAAAAAAAATCATTATATGGGGTAATGATAATGCATCCAAAGATTTCAAAATGAGTTGCATCTTACTTAAATATTTACATTTACATATTGTATTGAAGAATAAATTTTAACAATTTGAAGTTGTTTATATATTTTATTTGATCTAGAAGTTCAACATAGTTCTAAACTAGATGTTTTGAACATCGTCATGTAGTCTCAAAGGATTCACATTGACATAGATCAAAAAATAGAAATTAATAGTTCGGATTCTTGTAATAGTTTGTTTTAAAAATCAGCGACTCAAACAATAAAGAATATGCAAAGTTATGTATAGTTGTAATACGTGGATGCACGTACATATATAAATATTCAACTAACAACCTAAAGTTTGTTATGAGCTCATATTACAAATTATGCATAAATTATTTAGTTATTCAAAAAGTCAATTGACATAAACATTAAATGACTTGAACTCATGTGTGTATTCAAATGATCAATATAATTAGAAAACTCTTCCAAGTTACTAGATTAATCAAAGAGAATAAGCAATATGACATGTATGCATCTTATCAACCAATAAAAGCGTTGTCCTCCCACAATTGAAATACATATCGTATATGTTAACCTCGTCATTATAACGCGATTCGAAGGTCATTCATGGGATCAGTTACACGTCAGATCATATTGAGTATGTTGTTAGGCTGTTGAAACCATGCAAACTGTCAGGTCGTTTGCATAGACCAGGTTCATCGGGTCGTTGCACAATATTTACATATAAAGCTTGAACGGGTTTTCACATTTGGAGACATGATCATGTGTATATGGAGCTGAGCTTTATAAAGTATACATGTGGCTAGAACAGCGTATGGGAACAAATTTTCCCCACCTGGAACGTGCATGGAGTACAAGACACGCTCAGGTCGTTATGGCCATAATATCAGAACGTCAACGCTAAGATAGCTTAGATCGTTCGGGTAATCAGATCGTCATAAAACAAGCCACACTCAGATCATTTTTTGGTCAGCTCATTTCCATTGGTTAGGTCTTTCTCACAACCTAAAACAAGGTCGGTGATATTATAGATGGGTCGGCATTTATATATAATCACAGATTGTTGGAATTGAGTGGCTTGGATCCGTAGATCCAAATGCATGGGTCACTGGAATGGTGCCACGTAACACGAGTGATGGGTTGGTTCGTTGTTTTTCCATATATGCACGTGACAGCTACATAAAACTTAGGCCGTGTGTGTACATTTACAGCAGCCACAATATGCTCCAGATCGTTCTTAGTATATAATTATGGTGTTTTTTAGGTCGTTAACATGACCTGTGCCAGGTCGTTAATATGACCTACATAAGGTCGTTCATCAAGTTTAACAGCTAGGTCGTGGTATGATAATATTGGGTCATTATATTTTCTAGGTCATCTCAAAGGTGCTGACGTGGACAATGTAAAGAAGATGAAGCGCGTGTACTTTTGAGCTGTCTGCAAGTAAAGCTTGCATGATTAAATATGGGCAAGTGAAGCTTGTGTGACCAAGTATGAGTTTAGTGGAAATCACATAAATTCAGACACACACATAATTACAGCCTTACTACTTCACTTCAAACCACTCCTATAAATAACCCCACACTTCTACCATTTAGAGGGATCGATTTCTTCTCCCATGAAGTGCTTTCCAACTGATTTCTCTACAACTCCAAATCACTCAAACCTCCATTGAACCTTTCTTAAACTTCGATTCAACATCTCAATCACTATGGATTCGCCAAAGATCATCTAAGTGCTCAAATTGTTGAAGATCTACTCCAATAATCATTGCAATCATAGAGATCTAGCCATTTCCATAGTGAATTGAGAAAATAAAGACATTAAAGAGAAGAAAATAGAGAGAATCATTGTAATAGGAGAAAATGAGCAAAGTTAAAGAAATCGTGTACCTTGTAAGATTGAAAGTGATCATGAAAGCACTCTTCGAAGTGGAGGTAAGCCAAATCTAAGCCGAACCATTATAAATTCCTCTCTTTTTACTTACTTTTTGTGTTTGTGACTACCACTTTTCTAGATCTAAACTGTTTGTGAAGTGTTGAATTACACCTTGAGGTGTTAATGCCATTTTTTCGCATTAACAATATATTTTCTAGCAATAATGTGATAATGGATCAAAGATGAGAATCCAAAAAGGGTTTATTATTAATGTGACAATGTTTATAAATATTGAAGGGGAGGATAAAGTGATACAAGTTCATCATTAGTGTTAAATATTTGTTAACATATAAAATAATGCAAAATATTAAGAAACTTAAATAAATTATCAATTATATCCCTAGCATACTTTCTCCAATATAAATTTGAATCCTTGAAGGATCAAAAGGGTAAACCACAGTTGAAATGTGGTATAAAAGTCACTTTTGGAGTAAGTCATAAAGATGCCAAATAAATGAGGAGAGTGTTTTTAAAGAAGCACTTATGGGTGTTTTGAAAGATGATTGTTAAACAACCCTAGAAGTGGTTTAAATACGTAAAATTTGATAAATAAAGAGATCTCAATAAATCATATCTAGAACCAACCAAACATCGATGGTAAATTTTAAATAATAAAGCGCGTATGCTAATTAACAGATTAAAAATCTTGAATCGGAGGAGAACATGATTGGCTATCATGAATCCTTTCCTAAATGAAAATTGTAGACCTATAGTCCGCAAAATATAATTAGAAAAATGTATGCAAAATGGCAAAAACATATTAAAATTACGGAAGCATAATAGGTGTCAACAACATGTTATATTCCATGAGCATTATACTCTAAGAGATAACTGAATTGATTAATGTAGTGAGTGTTTGGAACTTATAGAATATCCTGAAAGTATAAATGATGAAAGTATACAAATTCCGGAAGAACGTAAATGATTTTGGTAGTGATAACGAATTCAAAGAAAAAGAAATGTAGATTACAACATTCTTTTAAATATTGATGTGATGAAAATCTTGATATAATTCATGACAAGTAGATAACTTTCTACTTTTAAGAATTTTTGTAACAAAACTTTCAATATCCATTGAAGTGTTAGTTGTGGTATGCATAACTTATTAAAATATATAAGTTTCTAAAGAATATAAATAACATTTGTAGTTATCAAAAATGATAAGGACATGGACAATAGATTACAATATTTTTCTAAGTATTATTGTAATGAAAATCTTGACATACTTCAAGATGAGTAGATTACTTCCTGCTTAGTATTGTTGTAATGAAAGTTGTCTTATTCATCAAGCATGTGTTGCAATATGCAAAACGTGATTAATACATATCATTATTAGATAAATACTAGCAGTATACAAAGCGCAAACAGAAGGCGCTTTAAATAAGAAAACATGCCTAAGGCATGTAATGATGTAAATGCACATGAAGTTTTTAAGGAAAAACTTCATTAACAAGTATCTTTAAGCAATTTGGGTTGTTGAAAGAAGAATAAGAATTCGGAGAAAAATATTAAATCAAAGGGAGCATCCATAAGTATGTTATAATGCACTCTTTTTTCCTTAACTAAGTTTTTTTCCTACTGGGTTTTCTTAATAAGTTTCAATGAGACATTGTCTTGATTCAAAAGTATCAACCTATAGTAACATATGAAAATAAGTTATAATGTACTCTTTTTCCTTATTTAAGATTTTTCCCATTAGTTTTTTCTTATTAAGGTTTTAACGAGGCGTTACATTGATCAAAAAGTATCAAACTCCATTTGACACAGTAAATTATTGAAATATATGACATTCTATATTATACTCTTTTTCCTTCACTAAGATTTTTCCCATCGGTTTTTCCTCGGTAAGGTTTTATCGAGGCATCATTTTGATCCATAAGTATCAAACATCTTTTAATGCAATAAACTATTATTTGTTAAGGCAATGCAACTTGTATGGTTCAGATTCCAGTAAATTGTATCAAAGGTGATAGGATGAAGCACATTTCTCCGAAATTATTTTTCATACACGAACTTGTAGGGGTGAAATAAATCCAATCTCAAGAAAGTTGGATAGATCCATTCCCAAAGGCACTTTCACAATCAACGTTTTAGAAGATGGTATATAAAATTGACATGCGTTGCCATCATCAACCGACTAATTTGAATAATGTGTTATGAATTAGCGGGAGCATATAAAATTTGCTATAATGTACTCTTTTCCTTCACTAATTTTTGTTAGTAAGGTTTTAAATGAGGTATTATCTAGATTCTGAAGTATCAATCATCATTGTAACATTATAAAACATGTTATATAAAGATTAAATAAAATTATACTCTTTTCATTATTATTTTCCCACTGGGTTTTCATAAAAAGGTTTTTAACTAAGCAATTAATCCTATCATCTTCGGATACGCACACTCAAGGGGGAGTGTTGTAATAAATTAGAATATTAAGGATGAATAGCTTAATGCAAGGGATATTATTATAATTACTAGGGCATGCGAAGTCTATAAATAGAGAGCTCATGTAGGTTGTAAATAGATACGAATCAATAGAAATAAAGGCTTTTTTTAATATCTTATGTTCTCTTTAATAGCTTCTTGATATCTTTGTTCTTTTTAATGGCCTCTCTTCTTTTATTACCTGTTCTTGTTTAATTTTATAACACTTGTAAATAAAATTTATTCGTTAAATCCTATTTTTAAGTGATATTAAAATTTATTAATATTTGTAAAAGGATATTTGAATTTGTAAAGAAAGTTTGTTTGATAGATCTTATTTTTAAGTAATGTAAAAACAGTATTTTTACTAATTCACGCTGGTACCAAAAAGTGAGACCCAAAAGACATTATAGTTAATATTAAATATATTTGTTGATTTATCTCGAAAGGTCTTACATTTGAACAACTAAATAACTAGAATTAACATTTGGGCATTAATACGTCTAAAGTAATTGTAAGGTGATTTTAATTCCTAGTTTATTGGGAAATTCTAATGAAATGTTATGGTTATTATTAAATATATTAGTTAATTTATGTAGAAAGACTGTATATTTAAAACCCAAATAGTTAGAATCAACATACATGATTGAATATTTCTAAAGTAATTACAAGGAGATTTTATTTCATACTTTGTTGGTGAGATTTAGTGAAATAACTTAAGGATTATATATATATATGTATTTTGAAAGGTTCACGGTTGGATCAACAATTTGCGCTTCTAGACAACCGTTAATAAACACAAATAATAACAATAGGACCATCATTCTCTAATGAATATAAAAGTTCGTGTACCTAATAATTGAACTTTTCGTTGTCTTAGGTTCAGTGTATATAGAAAATTTAAACATCTTTCATGCATGGATTTTATGCTTAGGCACGATTTTATGCATGGATTCTCTATTAGTTCACTTTGAATATTATTTTTACAAGAAAAGTGACGAATACGTTTATTTAATTATCACAAGTTTGCTGAAAAGTGGCGATATTATGATCGGGTATGTTCAAGTGTATTAGTCAGTGTAACAAAAGGTAATTACAACGCAAGAATTTAAGTAGATAACAAAATCAATTTTATATTAGTTCGAACTATCTGTTTTACATCCAGTCCAAAAACTCAAATAATATCACTAGAAGACTTTTACTTCATACAAAATAATGGATTTCTATTGTCTTAGAACAACTGAATTGTATTTTAATGTAATCATTCAATGATATCTAAAATGACTTACAATGACCTATCTTTTACTACCGTATAATTCTACCTCTAATGATGAACAAATCCAAAGGTCCATAAAATGTGGACTGTTGGCATAAAATTGAAGCTAAAAATGCATACCATGTCCGTTTTAACTGCACATTCTGAACTCACAACAGAAGGAATAAAATAAAATATAACATATGAAATAAGTATTCGAAATAAATTAAAAATAACTATAAGTGTTGTTACATAAATTCAAAAGGCACTTCAGAATTCGTAATTCGATATATCATAAGCATTGAATAGTAAATAACAAGCAAATAAATAGTTGTGACGCATCACCCCGAGACCCATACTAACAAAGAATATTATTAAGTAATATCGTGGTCTAGTGCAAAAATTAAGGCTGGTTAGGAGCGACAATCTGTGAGTCTTGTATTAAATAAGTATCAAATACGTCTATTTAGTTCTCTTATTTATTTACCTTATGTGGATCGACGTACTCAATTCTGACTAAATACAATACTACGATGACTAATGAATCTATACAGAACAAAATATAACATTAACAGATAATATAGACCATATAATAGCAAACACATCCATACACTGATATATCATAAGTACAATACATAGCGGTACAAAAGTAGGTGGTTTATATGAACCACATATATATGCATTAAGTCCCAAACAATCATCATACTTACACAAATAGACTACACAAAATATGCCTAAGCATCCCAAAAGGTTGATAAGAAAGTCCATACCAAAAGCTAGCAAAGCGAATACTAATAAGAGTATCCCGAAACAACTCAGTCCGACCGGGTCAGTCTAGCTTAAACAAAGTGATTAGAACATGATATGTGAAAGATAATATCACATAATGGTACAATTTCTCCATAGAGTACTAACAACAAAGGCTCATATGATATAATATACACGAGAAGAGTTCATCTAAGTTAACAATTAAAAGCCTCATGTATAAGAAGGTAACCACACAGGAACATAAGATGAAAATCTCAATGTCCTAATATATATTGAACTCGGTTAGGAGTTCTCCACTTAGGAATAATTGCCATACAGAAATATAATCATCATATAGCTCATTGGCTACACATATAAAACTCACATAAAAATAGTGGAAACATTTAAAAGTCACAAATTGTATACAGTGAAAATTAGGAAGGCATCTTTAAAATGAAACATAATGTAAAGCGAATTCCTTCCTAGGTTTCCATTCAAAGCGAACCTTATTTTACTATAGCAACAATATTTTGTGGGTTTTTGTGCTACTGTATAAAAAAATAAAAAATTATAAATATTAACGGAAGGTTTTTAGAAAAAGATTGTTGAAATAGGCAAAAGGAAGTATTAAAATATTAAGCTCACAGAGTGTTCAGGTTTTCTCAATGACAAGCCATTAATGGTGACAAAGCGATCCTTCCCCTTTCTTAAAATTCTCCATTTTCTTTCGATTTCACCACTGTAGCATACTGCTCCACTCAATTTATTTACCTTCAGCTCTCCTCTACACACGCTTTGCTTTTGTCATCGTGTCTTGTCACTAAGAAGTAATTTTCAGATCCGCCGATTGATCTAAACCCTAACCTCCAACCTCCAATGTCATAGATCCGTCCTTTGTTTCTTCAAATACATCAACAATCGACACCCCTTTGTTATCTGATGCGGTGCCCACTTCTAATTATAGTCTTCTTTGGGATCTTACCACTAATTTACAGAATTTTGTGACTTAACTGCTACTGCCTCATATTGTGCTTTGTCTGGTTTCCAAGTGAGCCCGTGCTCGCATTGCTTGGTGCCACACTGTCCACCAAAGTCTGGCTTTTGTCAGGTGAGGTTGTGGTGGTTCTTGTTGGGTTCTGTTGCTCTGGTAATGGTCTTTGGAATGTTTTTCTTTTAGTTTCGATTCGACTTGTTTGGGCAGCAAAGTTTCGAAACCACTGTGGAGTCTCCTTAGACGATGAATGGTCCTTCTTTGTCTGATGTCTTCGCGTCTCTGCCGTGTTGCCATATGGAAAGCCATGCGTGAACATAATATAACAGGTATGCCTATTGATGAGAGCAGTGTAATTCTCTAGCCTGCCGAGTTAACTAGTGTCAGCACGTTATTCTAATTCGATGATGCGGTATGTGATGGAATCATTATGATAACCTGGATTGTTTGTAGTGCTTGATAGTTCATCTTGGTGCTTTTTTAGTTGGTGTTCTCTATTTGGTATTGTTTGGAGGAAGTGAAGGTGTTTTACTTTATAAGGTTGGAGTTGTGATGTATAATGGTTGAAATCACTTGTTGTTGTTCAACTGCTGTGCACGGTTGGATGCTTTTGCATGTAACATGTAGGTTTAGGTTGCAGGGTGTTCATTGGTATTAATTTTGTATGCTACACTTGTTTTGGCAACCCATGGAAGCTTATGCTCAAACTTTGCCATATCAACTGGAGCTATACCCTCTTTTTCGGTTCTTTGGACCACATCCTGTTTTCTATATCTTTAACCAAGTATCCCTAGCTTCTATATGGCCATGCTTTCTATGCAACCGTTCACTGTTAGTCCTTGGATTGGTGGTGGGCTCGAGGGAGGATTGTATCATAACAACCCTGATTTTTGGAACCAATTTAAAATTTATTTTTAATTGACTTTAATGTAAATTAAATATTTTAAACGATTTATTTTGAGAATAAGCGACTTATAACTTATTCAAAATGAAGTTAGAACATATAAATTTAAAATTTAATTAAAACGAACTCATAACGTTGCGATATTTTGAAAAATTAGTTTTAAATTTCAATTTAATGTACAAAATTAATAATAAATCAGAATTTGTTAAAACAAGTTACTGCCAAAATTAACTCCGAAACAGGCTGACGGTGAACGGGTAGCGAATGGACACAAATACAAAGGGACCCCCTTTGGAAACAAAAGCCAAACGCTAAAGAGAACTTAAAAGCTGCAAAATACCGATAGAGTCCATCCGGCAAGGTCAATCCGGCATGAGAGATCTATAGCGAAAGGTCATCTAAGTCAGAAACTAAGAAAAGGGTAGTAAGAGCTCCGCTTATTAAATCCCGGAAGGACGGAAGGGCTGTCGGTATTAACCTGCTTAATACCGATACATCAGTAGGAAAAGGCATCAAAAGTATCAAGTCAAAAGTACATAGATATTATCCGGAACCAGCTTCTGAAACATATACTGCATAAACATCGAAAGGTTATATTGATAGACAACAGGAAAATCACCTGGAGCAGCCTCCTGGTAGATCGGGCTATACACGGAAACCCCACCGAAAGGCAAACTGGAACCCTAGAAAGGATACAGGCTATCCATACCAGTCTACTCGGTACAGACACCGACAGTGGTTCTGAACCGGTAGCTATCTACATACATCATGAGGGCAAGCTCCTCTAGGTATTCATGAGAAAACCAGAAGCCTACATCCGGAAGCTTATAACTGAGAGCATAAACCCGGGAGCTCAAATACCTTCCGAAAAGCTACTACATCAACAAGCTCATATCAATCTCAAAGAAGGCCCAACTAACCAAAACCTTCACTATGGAAGTAATAATCAGCGCCACAAAGCGGTTGGAAGCTAAAACATCTGAGACCAAGGAGAAAAGTGGCCGATAGAGGCTCCTACAGCCCCAACGGCCCAACAGTAGAAGGGCCCCCGTATTCTCTATAAATAAGACCCTAGGGGTCTGGTTTTGGGGACAATTTTTTCTCATTCTGATTCTTGTACTCTTTTTCTCTAGAGTAAACCCTAATTCTTAAATCAATTTGGGGATTGTATTCTAAATCAAAGATCAAGAAAGAGTGAATTGATACTTATGATATTTCTTTATGAGTTTGCTATGCTATTTCCTGGTTATTGTTGCCACAACTTATTGTTTGTTTCCTACGTATACATAAACCTTCGACCAAGCCTTTCCACAGGTCAAGTGAAACACCCCTTCTCGCAAGCTTAAACCCTTCCTACAAGCTCAGACCCTTCCTGCAAGCTAAGACCCTTCCTGCAAGCTCGGACCCTTCAAAAAGCTTAGTGCAGAACTCCTTCCTATCATTCGTTAATTCCTTTATCAAGGGTTGTGTTTAGAAATTCATCCTCCCAGGATAACCGGTTGGTTCTTGAATCTCTTAAGCGTGATACTCATCCCATCGAGGGAAGAGTAACTATTCTTTCAGATTCTAGATCTTGATACCTAGGAAACGGTGAGCTAACTCAAACTTGCGAAGGCTAAACAACCTACTTTTCCCTTAGGACCACTTCTATAGACCTATCTCCGGTGTTGAAGGAAAATATCATTAACATTTTGGCACTAGAAGGAGGGTTTGAACCTCCAACCTTGTGGTTAACAACCACATATCTACCTGTGTTGTTCCGTCCCTGATTGGACTAAGACTTTGAAGAAGCAAAGTTATGGGTAAAAGGTCCTAACAGGAGTCTTCTGAATCTCAAATGGATAAATCAGAAACCACTGACCCAAGAGTAATAGAAGAACGAATGTCGAGAGTGGAAGCCTTGCGTATAATAAAGTGGAAAAGAGAAATAGAACAATATGCTTCCGACACCGGGGATAATAGCCTTTCCCACATAGGACGTACAAACCCTAACACCTCCTCCAAATGGCTCTACGTTAAAAGATATTAACACTTTCTCTCACCTAAGGAAAACTGTCCATAAGCAAATTAGATGAACGGAGCTTGAACAAGAAATAATGAATGATTTTGATGACTTCACCAACAAATGGCCCGAAGGGGTAACAACTCAACCTCAGTATATTCTGGAAAGTAGGAACAAAAATATAGGTAAAACAACAAAATTGGGTTGCAAAAGGGTTAGGCCCCAGCGGCAAGGAGAAAGGATTACGCCAGGATTACCTATGGGATACCATTTACCACTTTGATGGAGAATGTCTACTTCCTCGCAAAGAAAATACCCAAGTACGAAAGGAAGATAGGAGGACCCTACTGTCACTACCACATGATGAATGGACATGAAACTAACCACTGCAGGATCTTTAAGGAAACGATCATCAAGTTCATCAACCGAGGCCAATTATAAGAGTTTATAAAAAGATCAGATTAAGTTCAATGAAAATCCTTAGGGAAAGGATTATCAAACATGATTGAGGGTACGGAACCCTCCTTTCGAAGCTTAAAGAAACCCAAAAGGGATCAAACCACGAATGGATCAAATCCCTTCTCATCACCAAATTGGTCAGGGCAAGGCATCCCCCGGAGGGGTGGTGTGTTAGTCTTTTTCCACCCTCAAATCAGGGGGGCTAGGTTAAAGCATCAAAAGCATATGCCTCTGTTTCACACCAGAAATGGTCATGGTGGTGCATCTAATGTTAGCACTCCCTGCCTCTGCTCGTAGAAGAGTACACCTTGCCGCTGCTATGAACTAAGCACATCCTACCTTTGCTCGCAGAAGAGCACGTCCTACCTCTGCTTATGTTCCGCGTAACCCGCAGAAGGGAGCGATAACCCCTATCATCGCCTACATTGGTTAGGATAGGGCACCTGTAATGACCCAGAAAATCCGGTAGGATTTGAGCTGACCAAAAACACAAGTCCAACCCCAAATAACACAGAAATTCGAACCATTAATTGAAAGAAGTTAGAGGGTGAGGATAGATAAGATAGAAACTTAGAATAGAAGAAGAAGAAGAACACAACATCAGAGTAACACGAATCTCACAGCGGAACGAATAACATATAATATATATAACATAACTTGAAATATACATCTGTACTTGAATATACATCAATATCAAAGTACATCACTTACAACACAGCAGAAATAACTATAGCTATATGATCCTGAAGCCTCCTGCTCCAAGCTCTTCCAGTATATCTGTAAATTCCCGATTACTTGACTGCCCGTACAAATTTAGGCACCCAAGAGTTTAGGGAAAACAACAAAGTAAACTCCGGGTCAGTCATGGGACTGGTATGAGTAAACAGTTTAAAACAGTTTCAGAAAAACTAAATGATATCTCATAAGACCACGCCGTATAACACAGAACGGGTTTTTCCCTTATGAGAATCCAAACACTTGACTTATCTTTATATCAAAACTCTTTTGATATTATAATAATGTCTAAATCAAGTAAATAACAATCTAGTGGAACGCTTGCATCTCACGTTCCACATATATAATATACAATCAAAACCGCAAGCATGTATTGGGTAATGGATTTCCAACTATGACAAGGTATGGGACCACCTTCCGCTGGTATATCTCTAGAGGAGAATACACTGAGTTCAACAAGAACATCTTGCAACTCAGCCACACATGACCGACCACTCATTTCGCTTGAGTGTATCGAATGTATATCACCAACGGTTGGGATCAGCAACCGTTTCCCGAATGGGACAGCATCGATAATAGATTTTTAGAAGTAAATGAAACTCTAGATCAGGTGATTCTACACCCTAATAGGTGCGACCTACATAGCCATGTTGCCTGCCCGATTTCTGTCATTTACCGGTTGATGAGGCTAGAAGCTACGCTTTATCATCACGCCATATTCACTTCGAATGTCACATCGTCAAATCCATCAAATCACCGATTGACGTCCTCAACAGTACATTATGTGTTAGCTAAAAGAAGTTTCCTTCTCTGCTTCCACTCTTGGTACGATTGGAGAAATCAATATACGTGATCGTCTGGAAATACTCTGTCAGACATTCATCCATACAAGTCACCCAGGAACAGGATGAACCGAAGGCACAATTTCTATTAATAGAAAAAGTCCTTGCACTCTACTCCGTCTTCGATTATCTTTATATAATCTGATTCGCACGCTACTGCCAATATGGAGTGGTTCTTCGGATAATAATCCAACCGGTCTCTCCATATTGACAACGATGTCAAAACTTCGATAGTCTGTGATTTAACTATCGAATAAAAACAAGTGTTTCGATAGTCGATGATTTAACTATCGAATAAAACAAGTGTTCATCCAAACATCCAACAATCACTGAGCCTTTAATTAATATTCCATTAATTAAATCACTTCTCTATTTCTTATCAATATTTGTTAACCAAATATTTTCAATAACCATATTGGCCTTTTACGTTATATGGAAAACATTTCCATATATCGCCTTCCTTTATTTTCTATACTTTAGAAAATATTCATTTTTCTATTTCCAAGCTTTGCACATATTTGGGTTAAAACAGATGTTGTGTAAAACGTCGTTACGACAACCCAAATACAGTATTTAACTAATTCTTATTCCACATTGATCTTCGAGCCTGAATCTTGCTACTTATCGGTATATCATGAAATCCACCAAGTTGGGGTATAATTACCTCTCAGACCTTGACTGAATAACATTTAACGTCAAAACAGACAAGACTACTTACTCGAATAATCAATACCATACAACTGATTATTCACCTTTAAACACATATACATTTTCTCTTTCTATTCTTACTAGATTTTATTCTTAGTCTTCTTTTTTTTATCATACTATTCTATTTCTAAGTTCGGTTTCTTATCGACTTCTATATATTTTGATATGTTAATTTCTAACTATCAAATTATCTTAAAAATATTCTATCTCCTTAAATTCCCGGAAAAAATTCGCCATAACCTCCTTTGTCCCGGGAGCATCGGGAAATTTCAAATAGCTTTCCCGGTCCTTCTTATCTCAAAAAGAAAAAGAAAAAGCCAAGCGGCTAGCCGATACGGCGCATAAAATCTCATATGGAAATTAAATACGTACCTTTTTGTCGGGCATTCTATTTATTTCACTTCTATACTTTATTCCATACCTGTCTCCTGTATGTCTATACCTGTCCAATCTATTTTAACTATACCAATCGTTTTAACTCAATTTGTTAATTAAATCTGTTACTTAATTTTTCAGTCTATTTCACCTTCATATTTGAACATGACATGTTCAAATATATTTTAACTGCATATTAACAAATTCTAATTATACTCATACTCTCGTTCCCTTATCGACTTCTCTATTCAAATTCCAATTCAATCCTATTTGAATTCTTTTTATTTAAACTTCATTTGAATCCTATTTTCAAATTCTATAGTTTAAAGTCCATTTGAATTTCTATATTCAAATCTATAGTTTAAAGTCCATTTGAATTTCTATATTCAAATCTATAGTTTAAAGTCCATTTGAATTTCTATATTCAAATCTCTATAGTTTAAAGTCCATTTGAATTTGATTATTCAAATCTCTATTTCAAAGTCCATTTGAATTCTCGGCATTATTTATAAACAACGTTTATAACTTCAATTCAAATCCCATCTTTCCATTTATAAACAACTTTATAAATTCGATTCAAATTCCATCTTTCCATTTATAAACAACTTTATAAATTCGATTCAAATTCCATATTTCCATTTATAAACAAAGTTTATAAATTCGATTCAAATTCCATCTTTCCTTTTATAAACAACTTTATAAATTCGATTCAAATTCCATATTTCCATTTATAAACAAAGTTTATAAATTCGATTCAAATTCCATCTTTCCTTTTATAAACAACTTTATAAATTCGATTCAAATTCCATATTTCCATTTATAAACAAAGTTTATAAATTCGATTCAAATTCCATCTTTCCTTTTATAAACAAAGTTTATAAATTCGATTCCTTGTTCATATGTATTCAAAACAAGTTAATGTTTCTATACTTCATTTAAAATTCAAATTCTATTTATAAAAAATAGAATTCCCCTTTTAAATTTCAAATACCCTTTTTGATATTTTTATAAATCAATATCCCAAGCCCCAGTGATATTTAAACAATCAAATCAACCAATTTTCAATCACTTGATTTTTAACACATCATATAGGAATATATATGAAATCAAACAAACAACAAACAGATAATATATTTTTGAAGAATCCAGTTGGATTCCTCCAACCTGTTTCCCTGCATCCACAGACGTTAGCACATAAATAATACCCATCCTGCTTCGAGGCAGGATATCGCGGTATAGAAGGTCATCCACTAATCATAGCGTGGGGCGTATAGGGTAATCATCCGCTATGAAACTGCGGGCATCCGCTAATGATACTGCGGGAATCCAACCAATCATCAACCCAATATATATATATATAATAGTCCTAAATAACTAATATATATTTTAAAACCATCAGACAACATTCAAACAAGCACAGACAATTATTTTTAATGATATAAAAATAATTTCTAAATAAGTGGTGAGTGAGGTTTACTCACCGATTTCCGAGCTATTTTGATTCCCATTTGATTCCATCTTTTGAAATCCGCAATTATGAATCTCTCGATTAAATCTTAATCCTTGTTTTAATTTCCTTCTCCAGTTTGAATCCGCGAGCACACAGTGAACTGCACCAACCCATAACCCAATGTCGCATTCACTCCTCAACTCACGACCTTCTTCTGACATCGCGTTATTAGTTCAAGAAAAAAACAGACCTTGCTTCCTCCTTTCCAGCACCATACTTCACTCTTGAACCCTGAATTTTCTATGCCTTGAACCCTCTTCTAGATCGATTTCGACTACCTCAAACACCCACAACTATCGATGACCGTAAGCCCCAAAAGTTGGAACCCCAACCCGCTGTGACCAATTCGATCACCAGATAGATGATGCGCACCTTCCAATCTTCACGGCAATGAAAGCCTGTGTCCATCTGCACTCCCAATTTGAAGCGACAGTAACCCTAGACCATACGGTTCGAAGTCGAACCCAAAAATCAAGCTCCCCCAATTCCATCGTACACCACAATACCTACGATTGAAACCCCATCTCCCTTTTGGAATCGCGAGCATCCTCCTGCGTGATGTCGGGCTTCCTTGAACTCGAAGTAATCAAACGCGATTTGCGATTTTGTTTTAGAGGGTGGAAGTTGTATTTTGCGATAACAGGATCGGCCACTGATTTAAGTATAGGAGTTGTCGATGCTTTTGAACGAATGGAAAATAAAAGGGAAGGCAGTCGCATGTATTTTAGTGGAGTTGGGATCGAATTACAGAAAGAGGAAAATAGATAAAGGAAGAGGGAGCGCGATTTATAGAGTGAACGGTGGAGAAGGAAAGGCCACGAATTTATTCTGTTTGTGGAAGAAATGGAAGCCACGGTTGTTCTAAATTTTGTGGACATCAGAGGAGCCACCAGTTGTTCTCATGTGTGGTAAAGGGGAAGGCACGCTCGTTTGGGTTTGTGGATATAGGAGAAGCACGACTTGTTTTTGAACCAGTTTTATTTATTTTATTCTAGTTTAAAATTTAACCGGTACAATTTTAGTTAGTTAAATGATCCATTGATTCCGATCTCCTATTGATTACCTGAATCAATTCAAAAATACAGTTTTTGAATTTTCAAGTTCAATTATTTCTTTAAGTTGCGATAATTCGATATATCAACATTCTTTTTTTTTATTATTTAATTATTAAATTGATAACTAAATATGAAAATTCCATTTATGTTTATCCACCCAATATTTAAAACTGTATTAAATATTCAAATCTAACCGACGGAATATCTGGGTCATTACATTCTTCCCCACTTTAAAATAATTTCGTCCTCGAAATTGCTAAGGTAGGAAAAGTGCTACAAACCCAGTAACTTTTTCAAAACTTATTTCTGTTGATACTCAACATTTCAAACTTCCTTACGTCTCTCTTTCGAATAAATCCCTATTCGATAACTCCTCCCTTCGAATAACTATATTCGATCATCTCTCTTTCGAATAACTAGATTCGAAAAACTTTCTTCGAATAAACTATATTCGATTTACTCTATTAAATTTACTCTTATCAATTAACTCTATTGGATTTAACTCTTATCGATTAACTCCATCGAATAACTAAATTCGATAACTCCTTCGAATAACCAATATTCTATAACTCATTTTGATTAAACTAATCGATAACTCCTTCCGAATAACCAAATTCGATAATTCCTTTCGATTTGATAACTCCTTTAATTCTATCTGAATAACCAATATTCGATTAACTCCTTTAAATTAACTTCGACTAACTCCTTTGGATTAACTAACTAACTCCTTTGGATTAACTAACTAACTCCTTTAGATTAACTAACTAACTCCTTTGGATTAACTAACTTCGAATAACCAATATTCGATAACTGCTCTTCGAATAAATAATATTCGATAACTCTACTCGATGAACAATATTCGATTTCTCCACTCGAATACACTATATTCGATAACTACTCTTCTCTAGAATACACTATATTCGATAACTACTTCGAATAAGTGATATTCGATAACTTTACTCGATTAATTCCATTAGAATAACTCTAACTGGTTAATTCTAACTCTAATCGATTATTTCTAACTCTAATCGACTTCTCCTATTCGAATAATTCCTATTGGATAACGTTTATTCATTTATAAAGATTTACTTTTAGTAACGGTTCTTCACTTTATAAATGTTCTTTTTAATAACGTTACTTCACTTATACAAGTGTTGTGTACCCCTTCTATTTAAAACAATCGGTGTTTAAAAACCAATATCCCTTCTCTATATAAGTTCAGACTTATATATTTCATTTATCGAATGATAAATATTCAATTTAATTTATAACCGTTATTTATAAATTAATCTTTCCATTTATCTGTTAAAACAGATTTCCATTTCCTATTCATCTTCTGAATATTCCTTTGATTAAATTCTATTTATTTAACAAATAAATATCTCATTTATAACATTCTATTTATTACCTATAAATAATTATTTCCATTGAATCTATTTGTAAATGTTTTTACAAATATTTTTCCTTCTAAATTTTATTTGTAAATGTTTTTACAAATATTCCTCCTCCTATTTGTTTGCACATAACTTCCTTTGTATTTGTGTTACAAATATATTTCCTTTTTAACTCTTTTGGTTTTTCCTTTCTTCACACCAAATTCATATTTCATTCACATTGATTTTACTCAATTTATTCATTTCGATCCATTTAACTTACTTAAGTTAAATTTAATTTTCAACCATTCAAATTCCCATTAACTCGTTGGTAATTAACCGTTTTGCCTATTTTACCCTTTTTATTTGAATATAACTTGTTCAAATATATGTCAACTAAATTATAAACTAATCTAATTATATTTTCAATTCGAGTTATATATTCGATTTTGAATATGAATTCTCAATTTCTCTCACTTATCCAAAAACTCAATTTCGATTCAAATTTCCTTTAACTAATTATTTTCCCATTTAGTTAATTCTATTTAACCATTTAAAATATGATTTTTGTCTTAAAAATCATCTCACTTACTTCACTGGAGTTCATATTTATTTTATAACTCAAGTCTATATTTTCCTCATGGCCATTCGGATTTTATTTACTTTAAAAATCCTTTTATTTATTTAATTAAACCGTTGTGGTTTTTAATGGTTTCTGGCGCTGCTTTTCTAAAAATTTGATTTTGACATAACTCAAAATCTATACGACGAAATCTAGTTTTTTCTCTTTCATTAGAAAACTATTATTCAACCGGTCCCGATGATTCTTGTTTCAAAGAATTCCGACTTCAATTGAGTTCTGTACACTAAATTGAAGTTCGAATTGCCAATTTACGAACTGCCGCGCTATGGCGAGCTCGTTTTAATTATATTTATAAATATAAACGTTTTAACTTCATTTATAATAAATTCAACTCCATTCTGATATATTTTTAATATATACCCAACCCATTTCACAAAATATTCCCGATCTATTTCACTTCTAATATTCAAATCCTATATACTTACAGTATTCACATTCCATTTGAATTTATTTATTCAAACTCTATATTTGAATTTCCTTCTATTCAATTTCTATTTGAATTTTTCTTCTATTCAATTTCTATTTGAATTTCTTATCTTCAATTTCTATTTGAATTCCTTATTCAAATTCCTATTTGAAATCCTTTTGAATTTAAATTCTATTTTAACTCCTTTGAAATTCAAATTCTATTTAATTTCACTTTGAATTCAAATTCTATTTAATTTCACTTTGAATTCAAATTCTATTTAATTTCACTTTGAATTCAAATTCTATTTAAACTCCTTTTATTTTAAAATTCTATTTCAAACTTTATATTTTCTTTGAATTCTAATATTCAACCTCCACTTTGTATTCTCCTTGAAATTCTATTTAACCAAATTCCATTTGAATTCTAATATTCAAATCTCTATTTGACTTTTCTTTATTCAAATCCATTTGAATTCCTTTGAATTCAAATTCCATTTCAATTTTTCTTATCCAATTTCTATTTGAAATCTATATTCCAATTTCACTCCTATTTGAAATCTATATTCCAATTTCACTTCTATTTGAAATCTATATATATTCAAATTCCTATTTCAAAATTCCTTTGAAGTTATATAAATATATACATAGATTTATACCAATCCCAAATTCAAAACATTTGAATTTTCAAACAACTTGTTTCCCTTTCAAACAAATTCCATCAAAAATTTTCTAAGGCAGCAATTTATCACTTAGAAACTCGAAAATGAACACTGATGATGTTGCGACCATCATCAGAATTATTTTCCAGCTACTGAATGAGTTCAGTGCTATATTTCTTTCAAAATCCATTCAAATGATTTTTATTCAAAAATCCTTCCAAAATAAAGCTATATTCTTTTGATATACTTTTTCCAACTTCCCAGGATTTTATATTCTGAATTCTGGTTGGAATTCAATTTCAATTAATCTCATTTGTATATTTGATTTCATATACAAATTCTACTGGTTATATATATATATATATATATATATAACTATTCCTGTTATTTAATCTAATTTGATTATAATCCTAACAATCAACTTAACTATTTAAAAACAATATCGTGTCCAATCTTCTGTTCAAGTGTTTATAAATTCCTATCGACTTCATGGCGTCCCACGATTCGACCAAAATTTATAATCCACTCAACAGACTAGTCAACACAATATAAAATAGTTTTTATATCAAATAACAAATACGCTCTCTCGTATATATATACACTCAACTCATTCTAGGATACTACTGATCCTATCTCTAATGAGCACATTTCCACACAGCCTAGGTATTCGCTCAACCTAAGCTCTGATACCAACTGTAATGACCCAGAAAATCCGGTAGGATTTGATGTAACACCCCACGCCCGCTATGGTCACTCACTAAGGGAATGCCATAGCATCGGTGGAGTATTTTAGTGAATATAGAACAGAAAAATTACACCAAGACAGATATGAATAGTACTTGAAATTTAAAACATCATCTCATAACAACGGAAATAAACATGTCTGGTTACATCATAAAACCATGATAAAAGTCAAGTACAATATCCGTCAAAATAAAGAAGTACATAATTCCACTCTCTCATACAATAGCCATGACAAAAGAAAAGATAACTGGATAACTGGAGCTTTACATCTACCCAAGCTCCCAAAGACTGGAACTGCAATCCGATCAAGCTCTACTACCGCTAGGATCCACCGTAGGACCTGAGGGTTGGAAAAAAAAAGATAAAAACAACGGGGTCAGACATAAGTCTGAGTGAGTCCTATAACTTTAACAATACAATCACTAAAGTAACCAGAGAAGACATAAACTTGACCTACGGTAATATCTGGGGATGAATGGCTGCACTAAGCAGCTTGGTAGACTTAGGATAAACTAAGATAACCGTCAGGACGCATCTACCCACCCAAGGATAATTACTAACTGCACCACACCAGTCATTCCTACTCAAAGGCTGATCCCTTCCAAGGACTTAGAAGATTT
The DNA here is from genome assembly GCA_030737875.1 of Allium sativum. Lineage (NCBI taxonomy): Eukaryota > Viridiplantae > Streptophyta > Magnoliopsida > Asparagales > Amaryllidaceae > Allium > Allium sativum. The sequence continues at coordinate 50,234 of JASFAX010001121.1, forward strand.
CCCCAGTAGTTTCATGTACTCCTAGCCCACTACATAGGTGCCGTCTGCCCCTATCTCCACTAGGTGTACTCAGTAATTCTTACCCAGTAGTTTCGTGTACCCCTACATAGGTGCCGTCTGCCCCTATCTTTATTAGGTGTACCCACTACTCCCCATCGATCGGCTCCCTACCGTAGATACCCGTGCTGGTACCACAGTGGGGTGTATCACTCCCCTAAAGTGGCTACCCAATACTAACGGTGCACGGCTTTATATCTACACGATGCAACAACGGCTTATCTACCAGCCCGGGCCCACACACGCATATGAAACCCGTTGGACTTGCGTTGCCACCGCTAACCCGTTTTGGCCTCTTATAATCAAGCCCAATATGCGTGTCCCGTCACTCGACATGGGTCGAGCCCACCAAGATACGTTTGGGATATTGGTTGAAATGGGCCCCCACAAGCTACCCACCTAAGCTTGTCATATATCTAGTGTATCCCACTTAACCCTTTAATCATGTTTAATTACATGTTTCCACTTGGTTAAGTATTCTAATCGTATTTTCTATTGCCACCCAAGGCAACCCACTAGATTCCACATGCCACCCAAGGCAACCACAAAACTTCCTCATGCCACCCAAGGCACCCACTTAACCCCTCATGTCCCACTACATGCTAATATGGTTAAGTGTTTCTTAATTAATTAAGACCGTGATCCCCCATAAAGACCTCCCACATTAGACTGACTGTTATGACCGCCTGGTTAAGCCGGTAGAATCCGGGCAGTCTTACGTCATAACCGAGTCTAACCTCGTGTCTTTACCTTAATCACATATTTAATTTATGGCTAAGACCTCTCACATTGGGCTGACATTTGTAGCAACTGTTTAAGCCGGTCGGGTCCGGGTAGTTTTACACTACAAATGAGTCCAACCTCGTGTCTTAGTCGATTAATTACACCTAATTAATCACCCCCATATTAATTATCCCTAATTAATATCAAGTTTTCCATAACATGGGTAGACCTAACTCAATAGGTAAATTCCCATGGGGTAGACCTAACTCAATAGGTAAATTCCCACTTATGGTAATTTATTTTTATGGTATGCTTAATCATACCCAATCATTCATTTATTAACATATTTACCAACCCCATCGTTCCCCACGTAAATCGTTCTCATTTCATGACATAATAAAAGGGAAGATCCATCACAAATATCATGGGTTTAGCATATAACTTTGTCATGGGTTAAGAGGACGTCAACTTGCATATATGAACACATATTAACCCAACCACATTTAACCCAAACTTGCATATTATCATACACATGATTTGCATAACATGTTGCATATGAACTTGCATATTATCATACACATATCTTGCATAACATGTTGAACTTGCATATAGACATTCTCATAACTTGCATAACATGTTAAACATGCATTTAAGCATACACATAACTTGCATAAGCATTCACATACTTGCATAAGCATTCACATACTTGCATAAGCATACATAACTTGCATAAACATGCATAACTTGCATATCATGTCATTTAAGCATATACATATCTTGCATAAGCATTCATATACTCGCATAAGCATGCATAACTTGCATATCACATAAATCTTGCATTTAAACATATACATGACTTGCATAAGCATCCATACACTTGCATAAGCATGCATAAACCAACTTATCAAACATGCATAAACATAGAACAACATAGAGTAACATATCATTATAAATGATTCAAACTCACTAATCCGCATTTAAGACCATAAGTCTCATTACACCCAATCTACTTACTTTAACAATCGATGTTAAAGTGATAGAAACTCACCAAACTCAAGATTAGCAACCTTATGAAGTAGAATTAGTTGCTAACTATGAAGATAATGATGATTAAAGATTGATTAGAGAGTGATTAGCTTGCAACTTCCTTCATAAATTAGTGAAGGCTCCTCTTAGGATTTAATTTGGCGGCATGAGGCCATCATTTCTATTTTTGGTAAGGATTAAGGGGGGGGGGGGGTTAGGGTGTATTTATAGATTAGGTGAGTATTTTAGGCCCTTAGATTAACCCTAGATTAGATTAGGACCCTTAGATTTCGGAAATCTCTAGAACCAGCCCTCCTAGCCAGCCTGAAACCCAACCTGGTGCAACCTGGTGCACCCAGGTTCAATGGACGGCGCGCCCCTGTCGACAGGCAAGTCGACAGGCAAGTCGACACCCCTGTCGACAGGCCTGTCGACAGCCCTGTCGACATGGGTAGGGCGGGAATCTTCCCGCCTGACCCCGCCTGTTCCACCCCACAATCTGAAAGTTTAAATTTTTAAATCTGTTTTAGTTTTGAATTTTCTGCAAACTTCATCGGGCCATAACTGGGCCATACGGACTTCGATTTTCGAAAACTCGGACTCTATTTCGCGTATTTTTCCGAGACGAACGTAATGACGCAGCCCGTTACCCCCAATTCCCACATCTGAGATTATTTATCCTGTAATTAGTGAATTTTAGTATTAACTAAAATTCGGGGTGTTACATTTGAGCTGACCAAAAACACAAGTCCAACCCCAAATAACACAGAAATTCGAACCATTAATTGAAAGAAGTTAGAG
>JASFAX010001122.1:0-52837 GCA_030737875.1 Allium sativum
TTTGACCTTTAGGTAGGGTAAACCTATGGTTGAAACATGTGTTTGAGACATGTTATGTTTGATGGATGCATGTGGATGCAAGTGGTTGCTAGTGGTTGCTCGTGGATGCATATATACACACTCTAGGCACTAGATCGGCTCAATCACTTCATATTGCATATTGCATATAATTGTGTGTAGGTAGCTATATTTATGGATGTATAATGATTGTGTTATCATATGGATGATGCATTTTGGTGAATGATTGTGCACTCATGTAGATATTGTATGTGTCGATAGGGTTCTCTCGCATACATAATGGATGCATGGCACTATCATGGTTTGCATATGTTCATACATTAGATAGGGAACATATACACACACTTTTTGCATATGCTCATACATCATTAGAAATTGTTTTAAGGACAATGGATGCCCGTGTTTGATGGATTGAGTAGATGGTTGTTTGGATGGTAGGATATGCATTCTCCTTAGCTTAGAGATTTCGGGGTCGAAATCCTTTAAGGAGGGGAGAATGTAACACCCCGAATTTCGGTTAATGCTAAAATTCACTAATTACAGAATAAATAATCTCAGATGTGAGAATTGGGGGAAACGGGCTGCGTCATTTCGTTCGTCTCGGAAAAATACGCGAAATAGAGTCCGAGTTTTCGAGAATCGGAGTTCGTATGGCCCGGTTATGGCCCAATGAAGTTTACAGAAAATTCAAAGTTCAAAATAGATTTAAAATTCAGGTTCAAATTTCGAAATTGGGGCCATTGGGCGCAGGGGGGGAAATTCCCGCCTAGCTAGCCAGGTCGACAGCCCTGTCGATTGGGCAGTCGACTTGGCTAGGACCAAGTCGACAGCCCTGTCGACTTGGGTGTCGACAGGGGGTGCTCGGCCAGTTTGGCCTGGTGCACCATTTCAGGGTTTGGGCTGTGTTTTGGGGCTGGTTTCTGGAAGCTTCCGAGATCTGATGGTCCTAATCTAATTTAGGGTTAATCTAATGGCCTAAAACACTTGCCTAATCCTATAAATAAGACCCTAAGCTAGCCCTAAATGATCATAATCCTATACTCTAACTAAACTATGCCAAAATTTTCTATGATCATGGCCTCCACTCAAAGCCCTAGCCTCCATCCTCTGATAAAACTATTTCTATGAAGGCTTTCATGTTCATACAAGCATCTTTGAGTTGTATGAGTGATCATTAGCTTGCATTCATCATCAAGTTGCAAGCTTTATGTTCAAGGCTAGAGTTTTTGGGTGATTTTTGGCAAGGGTTTGCTTATGGGAGTTTAGGAGTGAGTTTCTATAGCCTTAATAATCAATTGTTAAATTGATTATGATAGGATATGATAAGATATGGCTATGTTTGTGGATAAATGTGCTTATGCAAGTTTAGTATAGTGTATGTTGTGTGTTTTGCAAGTTTTATGCTATATGCAAGTTTAATGCTATGTTTTATGATGCTCACTATGCAAAACACTATGTTGAACATTGATGCATATGTAACATATTATGCAAACTATATGTGAGATTATATGCAAGTTATATGTAACATGTTATGCAAGTTATGTATTTGGTTTTATGCATGCTAAGTATTTGGTTTTGTGCATGCTAAGTATTTGGTTTTATGCAAGTTCATATGCAAGTTCATATGCAAGTTATGATGCAAGTTCGTATGCAAGTTATGATGCAAGTTCATATGCAAGTTTGCCTCTATGTATGACATAAGTACATGTGCAAGTTCATCCCTTTTAGACCTATGACATGTATACAAGTTGACACCTTTATGGTAGGTCTATGACATGAACATTTAAGCAAGTTACCATCTTATGACATATGTGATTCATGCAAGTTTGGGTTGGTTATTTATGCAAGTTGGGTTTATGGTCATATATACAAGTTGACACCTTTTAAACCCATGATAATGCTAATGATATGCTAAGTTGAACCCATTGTGTGTATGATGAATCTTCTCTTTTGAAGTATGTCATGTTAACGTATTTACGCGGGGACGATGGGGTAAAAATTAATGAACACATAAAAATTGTGTGAAGTGGGTATGATTAAACATACCGTAAAGTGGATGGACATAATTGGGAATTTACCTATTAAGTTAGGTCTACCCATATTATGGAATTGGGAATTTACCTATTGAGTTAGGTCTACCCATATTTTTAAATATTTGTAATTAATTAGGGATAATTAATACAAATTATGGGGGTGATTAATTAGGTGTAATTAATCTACTAAGACACGAGGTTGGACCCTTTTGTAGCATAAGACTGCCCGGAACCGACCGGCAAATCCAGCGGCTACAAATGATTGGCCCAATGTGAGAGGTCTTAGTCATAAACTAAATACGTGACAAGTGTAAAGACACGAGGTTAGACTCTGTTATGGTGTAAGGCTGCCCGGAACCAACCGGCATATCCAGCTGCCATAAAAGACAGTCTAATGTGAGAGGCCTTTACAAAGGTTACGATCTTAATTAATTAAGAAACACTTAACCAAATTAGCATGTAGAGGGGCATGAGGGGTTAAGTGGGTGCCTTGGGTGGCATGTAGTAACTAGTGGGGGTGCCTTGGGTGGCATGAGGAAACTAGTGGGTTGCCTTGGGTGGCAATAGAAAATACGATTAGAATACTTAACCAAAGTGGAACATGTAATTAAACATGATTAAAGGGTTAAGTAAGTGCCTTGGGTGGCATGTGGGAATCAAGTAAGTGCCTTGGGTGGCATGCGGAAATCTAGTGGGTGCCTTAAGTGGCAATTGAAATATAATTAAATGACAAGCTTAAGTAGTAGCTTGTGGGGGCCTTAAGTGGCAATTGAAATATAATTAGATGACTTAACCAAACCTTAACATGTAAGGGGGCATGATTATAAAAGGGGTTAAGTGGGATGCACTAGATAAAATTACAAGCTTAAGTAGTAGCTTGTGGGGGCCCATTTCAACCAATATCCCAAACGTATCTTTGTGGGCTCGACCCAAGTCGAGGACGGGACACGCATATTGGGCTTGACTATAAGAGGCGAAAACGGGGTAGCGGTGGCAACGCGAGTCCAACGGGTTTCATATGCGTGTGTGGACCCGGGCTGGTAGGTAAGACGTTGTTGCATCGTGTAGATATAAGCCGTGCACCATTTGTTGTATCGGGTTGCCACTTTAGGGAGTGATACACCCCATTGTGGGGTCAGCACGGGTATCTACGTTAGGGAGCCGATCACTTGGGGAGTAGTGGGTACACCTAGTGGAGATAGGGGCAGACGGCACCTATGTAGTCAGCTAGGGGTACACGAAACAACTATTAAAAATAACTGAGTACACCTAGTGGAGATAGGGGCAGACGGCACCTATGTAGTCAGCTAGGGGTACACGAAACTACTATTAAAAATTACTGAGTACACCTAGTGGAGATAGGGGCAGACGGCACCTATGTAGTCAGCTAGGGGTACACGAAACTACTGGGTAAAATTACTAAGTACACTTAGTGGGATCAACCTTTAAGTAGGAATTACCCTTGGGTGGGTAGAACTGGTGTGGTGCAGTGTAGGAATTACCCTTGGGTGGGTAGATCTGGGGTGGTGCAATCTAGTAATTATCCTTGGGTGGATAATTGCGTCTTTTCGGTTATCTTAGTACATCCTGTGTTTAGTTGGCTACTTAGAGTAGTCATTATCCCCAGAGGTACCGTACCTTGTTTATATCATACCCTAATTACTTTAATGATTGTATTGTTAGGGTTATAGGACTCACTCAGACTTATGTCTGACCCCGTTGTTTCTTTATCTTTTTCCCAACCCTCAGGTTTTCAGAGTGGGCCTAGCACTAGTGGGCTTTGATCAGACTGCTTTATCTATCTTTTGGAGCTTGGACCGTGGATGTAAAGCTCAGTTTGTCTTTTCTATTATGGCTATTAGGTTATGTAGTGGGATTATGTAATTTTGTTTTTATCAGGATGGATATTATGTACTTGACTCTTATTTATGGTTTTGGTGTAACCAAACAAGTTTTACTTTCCGTTGGAATGAAATGATGTTTTAAATTCTCAAGTATTACTTATATCTGTCTTGTTGTAATTATTCTGTTCTATATTCACTTAAAATACTCCACCGATGTTATGGCATTCCCTTAGTGAGTGACCGTAGCGGGTGTGGGGTGTTACACGTGGTATCAGAGCTTAAGGTTACCAGAACAGATAAAATTTTTAGAAAAACTATTTTCTAAGAATATTTTTGAAAGGAGTATTTTCATAATAAACATGTCTTTTAAGAGAAAAGTTTTTGAAAGAAAAGCATGATCCCCGATAGCCATATCTTTATCTTTTGAATTCTCCGTTTTGAATCTCTCCCTCTCTCGTTTTGAGTTTCCCCTCCGCGTATAGATGATCTTTCTAAGATAGATAAGAATGGAAAACCACTTCAAGGGACTTAGACATTAGTCGGATTAGAAGTTGGTTCAAGAAGGAGGAGGACTGGTAGGTATCTATTAGATAGACGATGGGAGGAAGGCTCAAATAGTTGTTTGGTTAATGAAGGATGAAACCTCATTGGTGGGAGGTTACGAGTGGAGAATGGGAAGAAGAAGGCTAGTAGTTATCCTTTTGGGAGGAATAAGACACCTTATTAGGGTTTTCCAAAGAGGCAAGGGCAAGGTACGGAATCTCCTGGAGAGTGGTTGTATTCCCTCACGGCTAGGGTACCAGATGGGGATAGGACCGTCTAGGTTGGAATTTGGATTTCTTTATTATCCGGTTCGAACTTTATTTGATTCTGACGCATCGAGTTCGTTTATCTCATCATTGTTAGTTGAGTCACTGCATTTAGACGCCAGTTTAGTAGATGATCCCTTAGTTGTTTCAAACCCAATTGGGGCTCCATGATGTGTTTGGGTTTGAAAGTTTCTATACTTAGCGTTGAGTTTAGATGTGATGCTTTTTGGGCTTCACGGGCTATGGGATAGTTTTGGGCATGGACTTGTTATCCAGTAGGGGTGCCGTTCTTGATTTTGAAGGGAGAGTTGTTAGGTTTATGATCCTCTTGGGTAACACTCTCGAGATTTCTTGTAATCCCATGGAATCTGTTATGCTAAGTTATCTAGAATCGCTTGACACGTCGGTCGAGAGTTTGCGATCTGTTAGAGTGGTCCGGGAATACTCGGATGTGTTTGAGGAGGTGAAGGGCTTACCTCTGGAACGGGAGATTGACTTCCGAATATATCTGGTAGACAATGCCAAACCAGTATCTTGGCCAGTGTGCCACATGGCTCCTCGTGAGAGGAGGGAACTCCATAAGCAAGTAGGCGATTTGCTTGAGAAGGGGTTCATAAGACGAAGTATATCGGAGTTGGGTGCTCCAGTAGTTTTTGCCACGAAGGCGGATGGGTCCCTCAGACTTTGTGTAGGCTAAAGAGAACTAAATAAACTCACAAAGAAGAATAGACACCCATTGCCGAGGATTGATGATCTCTTTGATCAGTTAGATGGCGCCTCAGTATTTTCGCAGTTGGGCTTAGCCACGGGGTTTCGTCAGTTGAGAGTGGCTGAGGATATTATAGAGAAGACTGCCTTTAGGACTCCGGATGGTTTTTATGAGTGGCTGGTGATGCCATTTGGTTTGACGAACGCCCCCGCATACTTTGTTGATTTGATGAGAAGGGTGTTCAGGGAGTACCTAAATAAGTTCGTGATGGTCTTTGTAATTGACATCTTGGTCTTTTCTAGGAGCGAAATAACTTTTCGTATGTGCTCAATAGGTTGAGCAAAGCCAGTTGTGGGATAAACGGTGGTTTTGGAGCGAGACTGGCGAGGACATCCAGAGTTGGACAAGGGCTTAATTATTTAGCCGTTTTTACTAGTATCATCTCACGTAGGTCGTCTGAATTCGAAGGAGGTATCCCTCGGGTGTTTGTCTGATATTGGTTTAGGCCTTTGGGGCTTGCATTTGGGGGATGTCGAGTTCGACTAGGGTGGTCTGCGTGAGAGATGGACTGTTGTGAGGATTTTGGATGGGGTAATATCCTGGTTTTCTCTAAAAGAGGAGAAGAGCATGCCCTACATCTTAGGGAAGTGTTGGAGACTCTTCAAGCGCATAGTCTTAGGACAACAAAAGTGGATAGGATTCTTAGCATCCTATGAGTTTGAGATAGCTTATACCCATGGCAATGGTAATGTGGTAGCGGACGCCTTAAGTAGAAAAAGGTTGTCCTCGAGTTCATGGTTCGTTGAACGACGGAGCTTAGAGTTTATTTCTATGTTTGACTTTAGACCTTCCGTTGACTTTGTACCCGGTTAGCTAGCCTCCTTGGAGGTTAGGCCTACTCTTTTGGGACGGATTGGCGAGACACAGCGAGACGACCCACAGTTGGTTGAGTTAGTAGAGAAACTCATAAGGGGGGGGGGGGAGTCGTCCGGCCATTTGAGTAGGTACACCCTAGATGGTAAGGGGTGGTTGCGTAGAGACGGTAGACTTTGTGTACCGCAAGACGAGGGTTTGAGGAAGGCTATACTTGATGATGCACATCGGTCGAAGATGACCATTCATCCCGGTGGGGACAAGATGTACCAAGACATGAAGCGAGTTTTCTTTTGGGCCGGTATGAAGAAAGATGCGGCCGAGTATGTCGCTAGATGCTTGGTGTGCTAGCAAGTGAAAGCGGAGCAGAAGAAACCCGGTGGGTTGCTTCACCCAATGGATCCGCTATGGAAGTGGGATAGTGTCTCGATGGATTACCGAGAACGAGGGAGGGTAATACGGGAATTTGGGTTGTGGTAGACAGACTTACTAAGAGCGCCCATTTTATACCCGTGAAGAGTAAGAGAACTGCTCCATGGCTAACTTCAGTTTACATTCGAGAGATTATTAGATTGCATGGTGTACCTTCCAGTATAGTGAGCGATCGAGATTCTATCTTCACTAGAGAGTTTTGGAAGAGTTTGCAAGAGGCGGTAGGGACTCAGTTGTGTTTGAGTACCGCATATCATCCTCAGACGGACGGCCAGACCGAGAGGGTGAATCGTATTTAGAAGACCTTTTGAGGCTATCTTAGATTTTGGAGGTACGTGAGAAGAGCATCTTCCATTGGTGGAGTTGCCCGACAGACTTAGTGGTGTACATGATGTATTCCATGTGAGGAAGTGCCTACATGAGACCGCCGAGGTGGTAGAGCCGAGCTTGCTTAGAAAAGTAGAGATAGAGCGTGATGCGACTATTCGACGAGCTCCTACACGCATCCTTGGGTCAAAGATTAAGAGGTTGAGAAACAGAGAGGTTCGACTAGTCAAAGTGAAAAGGGGAGAAGGTGAGAGCAATGCTACTTGGGAGACAGAAGCGAAGATGCGTTCGTTATACCCATTCCTTTTTGAGGGTATGTCCTTTAAACGTCTCCTTTATCGTTTGTCTAGTGCTTATCTTATCTTTAGTATGTCCTCTCATTAGTACCTTTGACCTTTAGGTAGGGTAAACCTATGGTTGAAACATGTGTTTGAGACATGTTATGTTTGATGGATGCATGTGGATGCAAGTGGTTGCTAGTGGTTGCTCGTGGATGCATATATACACACTCTAGGCACTAGATCGGCTCAATCACTTCATATTGCATATTGCATATAATTGTGTGTAGGTAGCTATATTTATGGATGTATAATGATTGTGTTATCATATGGATGATGCATTTTGGTGAATGATTGTGCACTCATGTAGATATTGTATGTGTCGATAGGGTTCTCTCGCATACATAATGGATGCATGGCACTATCATGGTTTGCATATGTTCATACATTAGATAGGGAACATATACACACACTTTTTGCATATGCTCATACATCATTAGAAATTGTTTTAAGGACAATGGATGCCCGTGTTTGATGGATTGAGTAGATGGTTGTTTGGATGGTAGGATATGCATTCTCCTTAGCTTAGAGATTTCGGGGACGAAATCCTTTAAGGAGGGGAGAATGTAACACCCCGAATTTCGGTTAATGCTAAAATTCACTAATTACAGAATAAATAATCTCAGATGTGAGAATTGGGGGAAACGGGCTGCGTCATTTCGTTCGTCTCGGAAAAATACGCGAAATAGAGTCCGAGTTTTCGAGAATCGGAGTTCGTATGGCCCGGTTATGGCCCAATGAAGTTTACAGAAAATTCAAAGTTCAAAACATATTTAAAATTCAGGTTCAAATTTCGAAATTGGGGCCATTGGGCGCAGGGGGGAAAATTCCCGCCTAGCTTGCCAGGTCGACAGCCCTGTCGACTGGGCAGTCGACTTGGCTAGGACCAAGTCGACAGCCCTGTCGACTTGGGTGTCGACAGGGGGTGCTCGGCCAGTTTGGCCTGGTGCACCATTTCAGGGTTTGGGCTGTGTTTTGGGGCTGGTTTCTGGAAGCTTCCGAGATCTGATGGTCCTAATCTAATTTAGGGTTAATCTAATGGCCTAAAACACTTGCCTAATCCTATAAATAAGACCCCAAGTTAGCCCTAAATGATCATAATCCTATACTCTAACTAAACTATGCCAAAATTTTCTATGATCATGGCCTCCACTCAAAGCCCTAGCCTCCATCCTCTTATAAAACTATTTCTATGAAGGCTTTCATGTTCATACAAGCATCTTTGAGTTGTATGAGTGATCATTAGCTTGCATTCATCATCAAGTTGCAAGCTTTATGTTCAAGGCTAGAGTTTTTGGGTGATTTTTGGCAAGGGTTTGCTTATGGGAGTTTAGTGGTTAGTTTCTATAGCCTTAATAATCAATTGTTAAATTGATTATGATAGGATATGATAAGATATGGCTATGTTTGTGGATAAATGTGCTTATGCAAGTTTAGTATAGTGTATGTTGTGTGTTTTGCAAGTTTTATGCTATATGCAAGTTTAATGCTATGTTTTATGATGCTCACTATGCAAAACACTATGTTGAACATTGATGCATATGTAACATGTTATGCAAACTATATGTGAGATTATATGCAAGTTATATGTAACATGTTATGCAAGTTATGTATTTGGTTTTATGCATGCTAAGTATTTGGTTTTGTGCATGCTAAGTATTTGGTTTTATGCAAGTTCATATGCAAGTTCATATGCAAGTTATGATGCAAGTTCATATGCAAGTTATGATGCAAGTTCATATGCAAGTTTGCCTCTATGTATGACATAAGTACATGTGCAAGTTCATCCCTTTTAGACCTATGACATGTATACAAGTTGACACCTTTATGATAGGTCTATGACATGAACATTTAAGCAAGTTACCATCTTTATGACATATGTGATTCATGCAAGTTTGGGTTGGTTATTTATGCAAGTTGGGTTTATGGTCATATATACAAGTTGACACCTTTTAAACCCACGATAATGCTAATGATATGCTAAGTTGAACCCATTGTGTGTATGATGAATCTTCTCTTTTGAAGTATGTCATGTTAACGTATTTACGCGGGGACGATGGGGTAAAAATTAATGAACACATAAAAATTGTGTGAAGTGGGTATGATTAAACATACCGTAAAGTGGATGGACATAATTGGGAATTTACCTATTAAGTTAGGTCTACCCATATTATGGAATTGGGAATTTACCTATTGAGTTAGGTCTACCCATATTCTTAAATATTTGTAATTAATTAGGGATAATTAATACAAATTATGGGGGTGATTAATTAGGTGTAATTAATCTACTAAGACACGAGGTTGGACCCTTTTGTAGCATAAGACTGCCCGGAACCGACCGGCAAATCCAGCGGCTACAAATGATTGGCCCAATGTGAGAGGTCTTAGTCATAAACTAAATACGTGACAAGTGTAAAGACACGAGGTTAGACTCTGTTATGGTGTAAGGCTGCCCGGAACCAACCGGCATATCCAGCTGCCATAAAAGACAGTCTAATGTGAGAGGCCTTTACAAAGGTTACGATCTTAATTAATTAAGAAACACTTAACCAAATTAGCATGTAGAGGGGCATGAGGGGTTAAGTGGGTGCCTTGGGTGGCATGTAGTAACTAGTGGGGGTGCCTTGGGTGGCATGAGGAAACTAGTGGGTTGCCTTGGGTGGCAATAGAAAATACGATTAGAATACTTAACCAAAGTGGAACATGTAATTAAACATGATTAAAGGGTTAAGTAAGTGCCTTGGGTGGCATGTGGGAATCAAGTAAGTGCCTTGGGTGGCATGCGGAAATCTAGTGGGTTCCTTAAGTGGCAATTGAAATATAATTAAATGACAAGCTTAAGTAGTAGCTTGTGGGGGCCTTAAGTGGCAATTGAAATATAATTAGATGACTTAACCAAACCTTAACATGTAAGGGGGCATGATTATAAAAGGGGTTAAGTGGGATGCACTAGATAAAATGACAAGCTTAAGTAGTAGCTTGTGGGGGCCCATTTCAACCAATATCCCAAACGTATCTTTGTGGGCTCGACCCAAGTCGAGGACGGGACACGCATATTAGGCTTGACTATAAGAGGCCAAAACGGGGTAGCGGTGGCAACGCGAGTCCAACGGGTTTCATATGCGTGTGTGGACCCGGGCTGGTAGGTAAGATGTTGTTGCATCGTGTAGATATAAGTCGTGCACCATTTGTTGTATCAGGTTGCCACTTTGGGGAGTGATACACCCCATTGTCGGGCCAGCACGGGTATCTACGGTAGGGAGCCGATCGCTTGGGGAGTAGTGGGTACACCTAGTGGAGATAGGGGCAGACGGCACCTATGTAGTCAGCTAGGGGTACACGAAACTACTATTAAAAATTACTGAGTACACCTAGTGGAGATAGGGGCAGACGGCACCTATGTAGTCAGCTAGGGGTACACGAAACTACTATTAAAAATTACTGAGTACACCTAGTGGAGATAGGGGCAGAGGCACCTATGTAGTCAGCTAGGGGTACACGAAACTACTGGGTAAAATTACTAAGTACACTTAGTGGGATCAACCTTTAAGTAGGAATTACCCTTGGGTGGGTAGAACTGGTGTGGTGCAGTGTAGGAATTACCCTTGGGTGGGTAGATCTGGGGTGGTGCAACCTAGTAATTATCCTTGGGTGGATAAATGCGTCTTTTCGGTTATCTTAGTACATCCTGTGTTTAGTTGGCTACTTAGAGTAGTAATTATCCCCAGAGGTACCGTACATTGTTTATATCATACCCTAATTACTTTAATGATTGTATTGTTAGGGTTATAGGACTCACTCAGACTTATGTCTGACCCCGTTGTTTCTTTATCTTTTTCCCAACCCTTAGGTTTTCAGAGTGGGCCTAGCACTAGTGGGCTTTGATCAGACTGCTTTATCTATCTTTTGGAGCTTGGACCGTGGATGTAAAGCTCAGTTTGTCTTTTCTATTATGGCTATTAGGTTATGTAGTGGGATTATGTACTTTTGTTTTTATCAGGATGGATATTATGTACTTGACTCTTATTTATGGTTTTGGTGTAACCAAACATGTTTTACTTTCCGTTGGAATGAAATGATGTTTTAAATTCTCAAGTATTACTTATATCTGTCTTGTTGTAATTATTCTGTTCTATATTCACTTAAAATACTCCACCGATGTTATGGCATTCCCTTAGTGAGTGACCGTAGCGGGTGTGGGGTGTTACAGTCTTGCACCGTATTCAATCTCTTCCATTGTTAGTCGTTGTATTCATTATTCAGAATGGGTTAAACCCAGTCTTTCTGAATAACTCGCGTAATTTATAATCAGGTACTATAAAAACACATCCTACGCCTCATTCCAATTCAGAATATTCTTTTATTCAAACAATTACATTTTTAGGGAAAGGTTCCCATTATTTTTATCAAAGATAAATCTTTTTAAATTTATTCTTTTTAATCTCGAAAATCATTAATTAACGATTATTCGAATTTAAGAAATTAATCTTACCTTTATCTGGGTTAAAGAACTAATGTCAATTTAAAAACACAGTTCATGATAAACTTAAAATCATCTTCCATCAAAATGGAATCTACACAGAAATCATAACTTTATATAATCGATATAAATTCCCGTATCAGATTAATGATATAAATGGAATAACGGCAAAGCCTTTTAAATTTCATACATAGTAACAGCCTTCGTTCACAGAAGCTCATCTCGATTATTACCGAATCGAATTTCATTCAATTCCAATTTAATATATTAAATTGGAAAACTTTACTTTGGAAAATTCCCATTTAAATCTTAATAAAATACTTATAGATTCCAAATTATTTCTTTACTGTTAATTGGGTTAAAGAACAAATGTTATTTAAAACATTGTTCACGATAAACCCAAAATCCAATTTCAATTCAATTCCAATTAAATATTAATTAGTTGGTGAAATTTCCTAAATCTTAATTAAAAGATTTATGCTTTTCCAAACTGGTTTTAAGAACGGTGTTTTAAAGAAACGATTCACGACAAGCCCAAAATCCAATTTGACATTAAATATAAGGCTCTGAATAGAAATTTTATCGACTTATATTCAATATCAAATTCTGAAACCAACAAATATTGTATTGGGAATAACGATATATATATCTTCCAAATTCCTCACGATATCCCTATAATAACGGAATCCAATGTCGAAATATTTCGAAGAAAATTTCCCTTCAAATTCATTCCAATATATATAAATATATATTTGAAAATTCTGGTTATTTTAAAACCATTTTCAAATCCCATTTAATTATTCCTAAAAATGATTAAATTATTATTCTAGTTAATAACTAGTTCATTTAATAGTTCATTTCGATAAAAATATATTTTTATCTTTTCAAAACAGGAATTTTTCATCAAAAATCTTTCCAAATCATTTATTATGATTTTACATATTTTTTTCCATATTTTTAATAATTTTATTATCGTCCGTACAGTCGGTTTCCAATAATGGCCACCGAACTGCATCCATAGCGACCTTTTCTGAAATTGATTTGGACATATCTCTAAATCTAACCATTAGAATTCAAGTCTATTATATTCATTGGAAAGCACTTTTCGATCTGAACCCAACGGTTCGGATTTAGGAGAATCCGTTGGTCGGATCTCCCGATACGCCAATTTGAAATTAATGGTCGAAATTCGCGAATGGTCGCTGCGTGGCTCGCTTTATTCTGGCCATTGAATATATTTAATATATATATATATTATATATACATATATCGTTGATTTCCATTTAAAACATATTTTACAAATTGTTTATTATTTTATTTTAAAACGATTTCAAACTTCATTTTCAATTTTAAATCAAAATTGAATATTCCATGTCTTTATCACATTAAAATAATAATATTTTCTATTTTGCTATCATGTAAATGATTTATATTTTAACAAACAAAATCTCTTTAATAAATCAAACATACAACAAAAATATAATTTTTATTGTCTAATCTTTTTATTTAACATGATTCTTTTTAAATGATTTTATAATACAAACAAAATGTAATTTTCATTGTATAAACATTGAATATTTTGAGTAATTCCTACATACACAATAAAAAATGTATATTTTTATTGTTAACCTATTCTACTTCAACAATGAATGTTTTGTTTATTAATACTTACATAAAAATGTAATTCTTTTAATATTACAACATTTTTATTCAAACAATGAATATTTTAATAAATCATACTTACATAAAAAATGTACTTTTTAATATTGAAATATTTTTATTCAAACTTGAATCTTTTTCAACATTTCTTATATACAATGAAAATGTAAATTTTTATTGTTAACCCTTTTATTAAAATCAATGAATATTTTTCTTTCTTTCTACATTTAACAAAAATGTGAATTTTTATTGTTTAACCTTTCTATTTCAAACAATGAATATTTTTCATTATTTTTACATTTAGTAAAAATGTGAATTTTTATTGTTTAACTTTTCTATTTCAATCAATGAATATTTTTCATTATTTCTACATTTAATAAAATGTGAATTTTTATTGTTTAACCTTTATATTTCAATCAATGAATATTTTTCATTATTTCTACATTTAATAAAATGTGAATTTTTATTGTTTAACCTTTATATTTCAATCAATGAATATTTTTCATTATTTCTACATTCAATAAAAATATGAATTTTTATTGTTTAACTTTTCTATTTCAATCATTGAATATTTTACATATTTTATAAATACAATAAAATATGATTTTATTGTTCAAACAATTTTATTTCATAACATGAATATTTTACATATTTTATAAATACAATAAAAATGTGTATTTCATTACATATAAATTTTGTTCCCTTCACATGCATGTTAAAAATAATTTTTTATCTAACAAACATATAATTTAACATATGATTATTATTATTACTTCATTGAATATTATTTTAAAATATTCGTTATTTTAAAATATTCTTTATTTTAAAAGATTCTTGATTATAAAATATTCTTTATTTTCCAAATTGGAATGAGATCCAATCAATTACCATATAATGTTATTTATATGGATTTCATACATCGCATGTATACATCAATAATGATAAACAATCACAAAAAATTCATACAACATCCAGAGTGCAATTTACAACTGTGTGAGCATTAAAATAAATAAATAACGCTCATCACAGATTATCCATCCATTGATTGACATGCAACTAAATATTGAGAATAGTGTATCAAATATCATCCCAATACCCATGTGGGGTTTTCAAACAACAATTGTTTATTTATTTGTGCAGTTGGGTGATGTGTAAAATTTATCGTCCCAATCCATATCAGATAAATGGGTGTACATAAACAAATCATCTGATTTGTAAATGAATATTTATTTTCTTTTCAGGATAATTTTATGTCGTTTATATATATATATATATATATACATTAAAAACTATTTTTTTAACAATAAAATATTTTATTCAACGTATGAATATTTTACTTAGTTCATTTATACAATAAAAATGATATTTTTATTATTCACACATTTTATTCAACAATCACATCACAATATAGTCAAACAAAAAAATCATGGTTTAAATCAAAGGTGTCGGGTGCTACTAAGCACCGTCTGCATCCAAATATATATTTAACTGTAAAACAAATAAAGTGAAAAGGAGTTCTCACCTTTGGTTTCCGCACCGCTAGTTTAATTTCTGAATTTCTGAACAGTTTGGATTTTCTTGAAATTCCAACGCAATCTTTTTCACGCTGTTCATAGTAAAAATCATAGTTTTAATATGATGTTTATATATTCAAAAATCGCATTTTTAAACAACGAAATTTATAAACAAAAATCTTATTTTTCTATACAATGAAAAATAATGTTTTCCTATACAATGAAAAATAATGTTTTTCTATACAATGAAAAATAATGTTTTTCTATACATTGAAAAAAATGTTTTCTGTATAGTGAAAAATCACATTTTTCTATAAGCTATATATATAGATTACATTTTTAAATTGTTCTATATATTTTTAAAAATTTATATTTCAGTTTCAAAGTTATTTCTATGGAAATCCATATTTTTAAAACAAAGTATTTATAAATAAAAATCACATTTCTATAACATTATATACATTAAAAGTCTCATTTTAAACAAGGCTACTTTATTTAAAAAATTAATGCTTTTTAAATAAAAATCATATTTTTATTTCAACTCTCTCTCTCTATATATAAAAAATAATATTTATAAAAATCTTGTTTTAATTTCTAAAAAATCATATTTTTCTGTACAGTGAAAAGTCACAAATTTTTTCTAAAACCATGTTATTTTTATTTATAAAAACAATGCTACATTTATTTATAAAAAAAATTCTGAAATTTATCCGATGTTATTATATTTAAAAATTCACCTACATATATAAAATCATATTTTTGTTATTGCTATATAAATATATATAATTTCATTTTTATATTGCTATTTTTATTTTTTTTAAACAATGCTTTTCTATTTTAAAAACAATGCTTACTTTATTTTCAAGTCAATGCTAATTTTAATATCAAATCAATATTATTTTTGTTATCAAATAAATGTTATTTTTATTATCAAAAACAATGTCTATTCTTTTAACAGAGTTTTTTATAAAACAAGAATTTTTATAAAACAATGATTTCATACAACAATGATTTTTATAAATATAATGACAATGTTATATATTTTAAAACAAGATTTTTATCAATACTATTTAATATTAATTTCGGATTTTAAACAAATGTTTTTTGAAATCATATTTCTAAAGATTGTTTTAATGTTTAATTATGTAATAAAAAAAGCTCAATGTTAACTATCTCTGGACGTCAAACTGGAGTTCCAAGCTAGGGTTCCAGATGGCGCGCGAATCGAGACGTCAAACCACGATCGACTGCTCCTACCCTGTGCGTCATCGTGAGAGCTCCCTGCTGCTGGTGGCGCGGTGAATTCGACGGCTTCCCTGAGCCCCAATTCGACTTAGTACGACGGCGGGTTGAGTAAGAAATTCGCGATGGATACTTCTTGAAATCAGATCATACCAGTACCATTTTGAAGAGCAAAGTAATGTCTACAAAATTCCCTCTAGATCCATACTCTAATTCGAAGTACGTAAGGAGGAATTAGCGATCTTTGTTTTTTGCGATTTGGGCCTTTGAAAATGAATGGTGGCGGCTTGAATAATGAGTTACGGTTTTGTAGATATCCTATTGGATGAGATATTTATATTTAAATAATTTATATTGCTACGAAATCAAAACCGAATCCAATAAATGTTGCCCCTAGCCAAATACCCCATTACGGACACAATGGGATATGTTACGCAAACCATTTGACTTGTTTCGCACAGTTTTTCTTTAAAATTAAAACATAGATCAGTATATATATATTAAATTCAAACGTACATTTTAATTTACTGAGGCCACATACCGACTCCAAAAATTCCAAAAAAATAAATCTAGCTGTATTTTGGCGATACGGTCCTAACAAAACTAATTTTATCGAATTTTGAGACTGTTTTAAAAAATGGTCATTTTCGGGTCGATCCAATTCAACTGAATTTAACAAAACACGTTTCCTTTTGCCAAGCTCACATATTAATTCCAAAAATTATGAAAATTGGAATCTAGCAATAATTTGACATTTTGGATCCAAAAAACGTGGTCTCATCGAAAATGGAGGTCATTTGCAAAATGGTTATTTTTAATGGCCATATATTATATTAAATTCCATAGCGACTATTCTGAACTGGGCATAACTTTCAATTTCCATTATGAAATCTGGATTTTTCACATTCGTTAGAAAGATATTTTTAAATAGATTCTAATATTTATGGTTTTACTGAAATTCAATTTATTCTGAATCACGTATTTAATTGAAATATGAAATCGAATTTTCAAACTACCACGCCATTTCTAACTCCTTTTATAATTAAAATAAATTTATTCATTCTGACTTCGATTTAAATAATTTTTTAGTCGTTATTATTTTAAATAAATCATTCAAAATCCATTAAAATTGCTAAAATAAAATTTTTAAATTTTTTCTGAAAATTCGGGTTGTTACATTTCAAGTAGGATGTTAGTCTGGAAATTTGAGTTTGGGATGAGAGAAGTCACTCCTTGTTGTTTAGCGTCATAGACATAAATGTTCAGGTTAGGGCAGATAGAGAATAGAATAGGAAAGGAGTAGTTTAGAGGAAAGCTAAAGAGCCAAGAGTCTAACCACAGGCTACAATTTTGCTCATCGCCCACTGAGATGGCGAAAAGGTGTTTTATACGGGGTAGGGATCTCAAGACACCTGTCAAGAAGGGAGACGGTCGGGTGAGGGGGTGTGCGTGAAGTATAGCTAGGGGTTGGTGATTATAATAGGAGGAGGGAATGAGGGATGTACATAGATCAATGCATGGTGTAAGTGACTTCCAGATCCATTTGGCAAGTAAAGCATTGTTCAGAGCGTGAATATCCTTGATATCGAGACCTCCCGCGTTGTTTTCAAGCAGGCCGTTCTCTAGTTGACGAGAGATTTGATAGCTCCACCATTCCAGAAAAAGGAGCAACGAGCATGGTCAATATGGTTGATAACCCAACAAGGAGCTCTGTGTATAGAGAGCCAATAAATGGGAAGAGCGGATAAGACAGCCTTAACCAGGACCAGTCTGCCCACCGCGGAGGGCGAGGCGGCCTTCTAGTGAGCGAGCCGGTGGTCGATCTTCATAGTTAAAGTGGTCCAGTTGCTGCGGTCCAATTTTGTGGGTCTAATAGAGACACCAAGGTAGCTCATGGGAAATTGTTTAACTTTACATTTAAGCGTACTAGCTACTCCGGGACTTAGGTGAGAAGAGTCACCAAGCATATAGACCGAACTCTTGGCGAAATTGATGGAGAGCCCAGAAGCTAATTCAAAAGGTAAAGAATGAGCTTATGATAGTGGAGGTTTTGCAGATTGGGGGTTGAGGAAAGAATGGTATCATCAACGAATTGGGTATTGGTTGTGGGGATAGAGGCGATGATAGGGGAAAGACAATTGTTATGGAGCGTGAGTCTAACCATTTGGTTAAGAGCATCGGCGACGAGGATAAAAAGCAATAGGGATAATGGGTCTCCTTGACAAAGCCCCCTCCTAGATTTGATGGGACGACCATCTAAGTCGTTCGTGTGAACAAACGACATACTGGAATTGAGAATCTCTTCAATCCAACGGCACCAACGCTGGGGGAATCCTCTAAAAGAGAGGATTAGAAGGATGAAGTCCAGCTGACAGTATCAAAAGCTTTCCGGAAATCCAACTAAAGGAGAAAGCCCTCCATCTTGGTTCCGTGGCAGAAAGAGGTCAGCTCTTGAACCGAAGCGATACAGTCATGAATGTTCCTCCCTTCAATAAAGGAGGACTGTACAGAGCCAATCAGCGATTGGATAAAAGGTTGGAGGCGGTTGGAAATGACTTTTGTGATGAGTTTATAGGAGCAGTTGAGTAGGCTAATGGGTCTAAAGCTGTTGGGATGAGTAGCTCCTTCATGTTTAGGGAGTAGGATGATTCTGGCATAGTTATGGCAGGTGATGGTTTTGGGGTTTGAATAAAAGTCATTGAATAGGTTGAGGATATCGGTCTTTACCGAGTTCAAGAAGGCACAATAGAAGGCTGGACCGAATCCATCAGGACCACAAGCTTTGTTGACATCCACTCCCTTAAGGGCAGCCAAGTTCTCACACTCCGAGAAAGGGGAGTCTAAGGGCAGTGGGGTTTGATTTGGGTAGAGGAGGGACCAGTATAAGGGGGAGGGTGGTGTGAGGTGGTCTGAATCCAAGAAGGTTCCTAAGAAAAACGGTGAAGTGACTGTTAATGGCGGAAGGGTCGGATGTGTGGAAGTTCACCTCATCAACATGTAGCTCTGTGATGGAAGAGTTGCATCTTTTGCCATTGGCGTATCTTTGGAAGAAAGCAATGTTCGAATCTCCTTCGACAAGCCACTTAGTTTTCACGCGTTGCTTCCACCCAAGCTCCTCTTAGCAGAGCAGTCTTTGAAGCTCATTACGCATCTTTGAGAACTTGTGGGAGTCATTGACACTATGGGGGGGTGGATTCCTCCAGGACGCTGAACTCAAGAATGTTACTCTAGATCTCATTGATGCTTCTCTTGATAGAGCTCTAAATATTATTTGCCCAAGGCTTGATGATTCTTCTAAGACTACGCATTTTGAAGACAAGAGTGGCAGCTGGTTCTGGTTGGAAAGGGAAGCAACTCCAAGTGTCGCTGACGAACTCCACGAATCCAGGCTCATGCAGCCAGATTCCCTCGAAGTGGAATAGCCTGTAAAGGATACGGAGACTATCCATTGTTAAGAGGATGGGACAATGGTCAGAGATAGTTGAAGCCAGGCCTTTGACATTGGAAAGCGGGAAAAGGTCATCCCAAGCGGTATTAAAGAGGAAGCGATTGAGTTTAACAAGCATGGTAGTCTCCCTATTACTGGACCAAGTGAATCGCCTATTATTGATGGGCGGGTCAAGCAATGCACAAGAATTGATGAAGCTGTTGAAGTGGTTTGAGTCAGGAGTCTGGGTTAGGGTATTGCACTCAGAAGGAACTCTAGTGACGTTAAAATCACCACCCAGTAACCGGGGACCAATATGGGTGCAACAGACATTAGAACATGCCTCCCAGAGTTCTCTCTTTTCATTCCTACCAGGGGGTCCATAGATGTTGGAAAAAAGGAAAACTTCTTCAGAAGGGATCTGCTTAAGGAAGAGGTGGAGAGCTGAGTTGCCTTTGAGAGTATAGGAGAGAGACCAGTTACTGTTATTCCACGCGATCATGAGACCACCGCGGAACCTTCCGGTTGACAAACTCCCAGTCAGAAAAAGACGAAGGTAGGCATGAGCCAATGAAAGGGGGATCATCTAGCTTAGATTCTTGAATAAGAAGAATATCCAAATGGAGGGTCTGCAAGAGAAACCTAACAGCGAATCTTTTGGAAGGCTCTCCCAGCCCCCTGACTTTCTAGGAGAGAATCTTCATGGAAGGGAGGAAGCTCTCTCCAATTCCAGAATTTGCATGTTAGGATATAGGTCATGAGAATGGTTAACTCCAACGGTATGAGCAAGTTTCTTGTTGAGGGAGTGGATGTCACTGGAAAAAATGATTGGCTGAAAGAAACTGCCAGAGTCAGGAGAGGGTTTACCAGAAGCAGAGGCGTTAAGCCTGGCACTGCATCTTACAACTGAGGAGGATAATGTTGGTACAATCAAGGGGGTAACTCCATTGGTCATCGCTAGAGGTAGTGGTGGCGGTGTTAAAGCTTGGGGAACAATCTGCAAGTTTGCTGGGCTAGAGGCATTTTCCCTGAATAATAGTTCTGAAAGATCTAGGTCTTGAAAAGGGTCCCATCTGAGCTCGTCGGAAGGACAGGGTTCCCACCCTATGGGTCCTATGACCTCTAAAGATCTGTCTTGAGTGGCTGCTGGTTCTGGGTTCGCTGGAATGGGAATCCAAGGTTCAGGGATAGAGGATTCAACAGTCATTGCGCCAAAGCGGTTGTCTTACTCATCGGTGATGGAGGGATAGGGAAGGGGTATTGAAACGGTTCCATCATAAACTCCCTTCTATTTTCCCAGTGGTTACCTAGAAGTAGGTCGTTAGGGTTCAGCGTCGGGTTTAAGTGGTCCCAATCCTCCATCGTCAGGATGTAGTGGTTGTCGTTGAGGGAGGTTGAGTAAGTACATGGTAATGTCAACTCCTTAAGCAGTCCAACCCTAGCGAAAACGAACCTGAAATCCACCTGGGCCCAGCTACAAGGGTCTACACGAAGGAAGAGACCAATAGGGTATATTGCGGCGGTGAGGCAGTCATGGAGGTGTCGGAGGTGAATTGGAAAACCCGTAATTCTGACCCAAGTGGTGGGCCAGAATTCTCTAACAACGATCTTGGACGCTGGATTCCACGCTTCTAGGGCTAGCACAGCACCGGGCTTCCTAAGGGTAAGGCGGTTGAGGGCATCTTGGTAGAGCTCCGCTGAAGGAAATTGGATAAGATAATTCTGGTCTCCGATGATGAAAACATTCAAGTGGTAGTGGCGGTAGAAATCAGAGAGTGTGGCGCAGATGGAAGTAAGGAGTAGCCAACGAGGATAGAGGCTTTAACGAGGTGGTGGTATCAGGAGGAAGCGCCATAGCGGAGGAATAAAGTGAAGATTTGGAATTATCAGAAGTTATGGGGATGGAAGGGGAAGGAGCAGAGGATTTAAATCGAGTGTCTGATTTGACAGGGAGAGAATGTTGAGCGTTGAATGTTGGCATGTGTTGGGAGATAGGTTGCGATGTGATAGACAGAAGATTTGATTCAGAGGGATGCACAGAGGCTTTTGCTAGGACCAAAGCAACATTTGTTTGTTTACTGTTATCTATTCGTATGTAGCTTTTATTGTTATGACCAAAAAATCCACAATGGTAGCAAATCCTCGCGTTCCTACAATTGCTCACCACGTGTCCCTTTGAAGCACAGTGGGAACATTAGTGGTTAATTTTAAAAAATTGAACTGTGCCGGAAAACGATCTGAAGGAAGGGAGCAGCCCTTTCTTGAATGTCGATGCCATCTGAGATGAGCGACCGATCGAGATGGTACCTTTGGCGCCATGAGCCAGCGCCGCCCCATAAGTCAGCCTCTGAGCCTCGGGTGGCGTTGGTAACAGCGGAGGAAGCTTAGCAGAGGGGGCCATAACTAGTGACACTGAAGCAGGGGTGAGCTACTGATTGGAAGTAGAGCTAGAGGTTGGGAAAGATGGCGATTGTCGCGACGGTGATGGGATACAGCTGATCAAGGATTCCGTGATCATCGGATCTAAAGGAGGTTCATCCGCAAGATCGTCAATGTGAGGGATCGAGGTGGAGATCAAAGCAGGTTGGGGAGGAGCAAGAGGAGGAGGATGAACAGAGGGTTCGATGGGTGGCGCTGATGGAGGATCAGCGTAATGATGGAAGCCATTAATGGAAGCCATTGTTTGATTATGATCAACTTGATATTTAACAAGCCAAATTCTTGATATCAGCAAGTTTTCATCTTCTTCTTTTTATTTTCTTTTCCATTTTGAAGCAATGGGTAATTGGGTTTGATATAACCGGGCTTCTTGCATTTAAAGCATATTAATTCCTCGTCTAAATTGTTAGAATATCTTGATTTGTTAGCTTTTGGCATGCTCTTACGTGGTTTGAATTTGGAACAGTTGTTGAGATATCTGACATCCATAGCAAGCTTCTCGAAAGGATCTTCTTTATCGTCATCGTTGTCAACAGTGTTAGTTAAGGTTATTGACTTCTTCTTTGAATCTGAGTTGTTACGTTCTTCTCCTGCCTTCAACTCCATTTCATACATCATCAGATTCCAATCAGCTCTTCCATTCTCAATTTGTACAAATCCTTTGATTCTTGAATCGTTGTAACTTTGGCCCCAAAATTCATTGGTAGAACTTGTAAAATTTTCCTTACAAGTTCTACTTCAGTGTAAGCTTTTCCAAGAGCTTTGGCATTGTAAACCAGCACTAAAAATCGACCATATATGTCTTTTATACGCTCGTCTTTTTGCATCGTGAAGTTTTCATATTCATTGCTAGAAAGGGCAAGTCGAGATTCTTTCACTTGAGACGTTCCATCATGAGTGACCTCCAAAGTATGCCAGATTTCCTATACAGTATTACAATGAGAAATTTGTTAAATTCAATTTTGTCAGGGGCACAAATTAAAGCATTTATTGCTTTAGCATTAGTCAAAAATAATTTCTTATCACCAGCATCGCACTATCTTTTGGTTTTGGAAATTCTACTTCATTAATGATCAGAGTGGGAGTTTTGTATTTAGTTTCAATAATATCCCAAACATCATAATCAATAGATACTAAATAAATCTTCATCCTAGCTTTTCAGTAAGCATAATCATTACCATTGAACATAGGTGCTCTAGCTATGGATTGTCCCTTAGAAAAAGCACTGTTTATTGAATTCAAGACTCTAAAGTTAATTAGACATTAGCTCTGATACCACTTGTAAGATCTAAATTAACCCTAGAGGGGCGTAAATAAGGTTTATTGCAGTTTTGAGGAATAAAAAATATCACAACACATATCAAAGAAAAATAAATAAATGTATAAAATAAATGACACATAATTTACCGAGCTTCGCCAAACCCCTGCCTACTACTGCATTCCCCAAGGTTTTTATATAGGTATTAAAACAAAATCCCACATATAACACCTATACATTCGCGATCCCTTGCTATTGTTCTAATCCTACGCTCAAAACCCAGCACTTATCTCTATCCCTAAGATCAGATTTTCCATAACTATAAATTCAATAGCTAGAACCCTACTTTAAAGATAAACTAGAAAACATTATGCATCAATTACAAAAGAAAAGAACATCTCAAAATAAAATATAAAGCAAAACCTTTTTTAAATACTTAATAAAATATGGATGACTTCGTTTTATCTTTGTCATTGAAATATTGGATTTTTCAATACTTCAATGGGCACCGATTGACAATTTTGGATTTTGCCACTTTTCCCCCAAGTCGTGACTCCATGGGATTTGATAAAATTGTCTATCTGATGCCTCCCGATTGTAGTTGATCTCTAATCGATGACTACCTTTGCAATTTGATCAAAAAAATGAAGTATGTGAGTATCTCTTATTCACTATTTTTATTAATTTGCTTGTGGTTTTCGATATATGTCTGTGATAAATTGGGTGATACATATAGGGTTTAGCAACCCTTGATTCCTTGATTTCGTGCTGGACTTGCCATGATTTACTCATTTAATTTACTAGAAAATTTTGAAATTGTGAAATCATTCTTGCCAAAAATCACCCCTTTGAATACATTGATAAATTCATGCTTGGTTTGCACTCATGAATTCATACCTACATTCTGGGATTATCCTTTGTACTGAGACTAACTCTTGTGTGATTTAGTTGGAAAAAAAACTTCTTGCCCTATATGGTAGATTACATAAAAATATCCTGCCTATTTTATGTTTTCCAGAAATGCATATTAAGTTTATTCCTATTTTTCTTTCATGTTGGTCGAATTGATTTCTCATTTGACTTTTGATTTTGATCTTCATGCATCAATGAGTCAGTCTACATGTAGCTGCACTTTGTTATGTCATACTTGTGTCCATTTCTCATTTATAGTTCCATGATCAGTGTGTATGTGTTTTTTGGACTTCTAATAGCCTTCATGTTTTTTATTGCTCTACCATTTCTTTTGTTATTCAATGATCTTTATGTGTTTAACCGTATGTATGAGGATAACTGCTCTGTCCATGTTGTACATTTGATGATGACTAGATACTGCTACACGCTTATGCATGCTTATATTGCTGGTTTCTTCAAATGCATGTGTTCATGGTGCTTGACAAACTTTTTCTTTCATTTGTCACTTGCTACGTTCAACCTTAAATATCATAGTTCTTATGTACTAGCTTGGCTTGAGCTGCTTTGCATTTAATATTGCAACATATATTTTTGTTTGAACCATGGTTTGCACATACTTTTTTTGGCTAGTTCCTTTGATGGTTGTTTTGTTGCATTTGGTACTGCATGTACACTGTTGTTCCCCAATACACTTTGTTGTGCACTTATGTGTGGATTTGTATTGCTTCACTGCCACATGAAATGTTAGCTTCACTTATTCACTGCAATATATATATATATATATATTCATGTATAGCCATGCACATGGAGAGAAAAATGGCGTCTAACCCTAATCCCACCGATAATCTCAATGCTGAAATCCAAAATACATCGGACGAAAATAGCCTGGATAATCAAGATGAAGAATCAAAGGAAAATGATGAGGGCTGGCAGGAGGTTCATAAGAGATGCCAACCACCATCATTTGTACAAGTGGCCAAACAGGGTGTATCCAATCCTAATCGAATGGCAAAAGGAAACTATCAACAAAAGAAGGTGTCTGATATGGAGTTCGAATCTGGATCGCGATCATGGGATGCAGCTGTTGCGGGTAATACCAAGATAGATGGCGGTGTGATGAATTTTGAAACTTCTTTAGACGAGGATGGTGAGTACGCAGATCTAGATGATCTAATTTTTGATGAAGCCAAAAACATATGGAGAAATTCTATTTATATATACTTAGTTGGCAGAAGGCCATATTACGTTCATCTGAATGCGTACATCAGAAGAGAGTGGCAACCGAAAGGAAAATGGGATGTGTATACAAGACAAAACGGCTTCTATTTGATCAAATTTGAACTAGAAGATGATTGTAATAAGGTACTTAATGAAGGTCCTTGGTTCATGGACAGTAAATTGATATTCATTAAGCGATTGGAACTAAATCTAAGGCTAGAGAGGGACATGCTTGAATCTCATCCTGTCTGGATAAGATTAATTAATCTTGATTTATCATTGTGGAATGCAAGAGGTATATGTAAGTTCACTAGCTTAATTGGTACCCCGTTAGCCATGGATGACCTTACAAAAAATGTTAAAAGTCTAAATTATGCAAGAGTACTTATGGACATGAAATCTAATAAAGAAAAGAAAACACATATCAGAGGCAAAGACAAACATGGAAAAATATATATACAAGAAGTGGAATATGAATATTTTCCGCCTACTTGCACTAGTTGCAAATGTTTTGGCCATACTTTTGGCCAATGCTGTACAGTTGCTAAACCTGTTCGACAGGTGTGGGTTGCAAAAGATCAAAACAAAAGATCTGAGGAGCAGCACAAAAACACTGAAGTTCTCAGTGACAAAACAACTGTAGTCATCACTTCCCTAAACTGTACAAGTAGCAGTGGTATTAACGAGGTTACTCAGGTGGAGGTGGCCACACTTGATCTGGTGGAGCAGTCTGATGCATCTATTGCACAACTAGAAATAATTCATCTATCTCCTGATCATTCACAACTGAAGGAGCCTAAAACTGTTGAAGACTTGCAGGGGTTAGATATTTCATTAGATGACAATGAAAATGATAAAGAAGATGAAGATAGCAATAAAAAAGAGAACTACACGAAGCCAAATCCAGAATTTATGCAACAATTCAACACTCAGTAGAGGATTATTGAAACTGCAAGTAGTGGGCACAGCTTCCCTCCTTGGGATTTGAGGAGTAAATCCTAAAATTCTAAATGTCGCTGATAAGTTGGAATATCAGAGGTCTAAATAACGATACCCGATTGTTAGACCTCCACAATATTAGAGGGAGTATTCTTCCCTCGTTTATGGGTATCTTGGAAAATAAATTTAATGAGGATAATTTAAGGTTTTTGTGTAATGAGTTGGGGAGTGATTGGGACCAAATTAACAACAATGAGTTTTTAGATAAAGGTCGAATTCTTGTTGCTTCGTGCAAATCAGTTTGGTGTTGTGTTCTCCTTGATAAAGATGAACAACAATAACTGTAACTCTTAATAATACTGGAGGACTTGATATATGTGTTACTATAGTTTAGGCCAGTAATAACATGGGAGAGAGAACTAAACTTTGGGACAAACTTAAGATATTGGCACAAAACATGCAGCATGCTTGGATAGTCATGGTGGATTTCAATGCTATTCTAAAACCCAGTGAAAAACAAGGAGGTGTTACCGTTACAGTTCCCCAACTGTCAGAGTTTAATAGTTGCATTGTTGCTTCGGGATTGGTTGAACCAGTCCATTATGGCCTACACTATACATGGTGAAGTGGTGTGAGTAAGAAGATTTCTTGTAAGCTTGATAGAGTACTCATCAACTCTGCGTGCATAAGCAAATACTCAGATCTGAAAATAAATGTTTTGTCTTCATCGACAAGTGACCACTGCCCTATACATGTTAGTCTAATTGACAAGAATAATGATGCCAAAGGAAAGCTTTTTCGTTATGCAAATCATTGGAAAATGATTAATGGGTACTATGAAGCTGTTGGCAACCAAAATTTTACACTGTCTCCATCAAATCATATGTTCCATTTCCTTAATTTCTTAAAAAATCAAAAGCAAAAATTAAGAAATGGAATAAAACATGCGTGAAAGAGGATGATCACATCAAAGTGCTTGAGAACAGAAATGCTGAGCTATTACAATTACTAGATGGTGGGGATGTTAACAATGCAGAAATGAACTCATAGATGCTCTGGAAATCAAAGCAGTTGAACTAAAACAAAAAGCGAAGGAGAAGTGGATGACTGATGGCGATGAATGCATAAAAAAATTTTATTCAAAAATGTAAGTTAGATGCAATACTAATTTTAATTTTCAACTTCTTGACCAGGATGGTAACGCACTTACAGACATGAAGAAATTTGAAGAGGAAGAAGTGTCTTATTTCAACGATCTATACAATGGTGAATGTGCAACTGACTTACCCAGTGTCAATCCCCGGAGGCTGTTGAATTCTAAAGGGCGTAGAATGATGTGTAGGAGAGTTTCCAAGCAAGAGCTGAAGAAAGCTATTTGGTCCATTAGCGTTGATTCCGCCCCAGGGCCCGACAGTTTCGGGTCCGCTCTCTTCCACAACCATTGGTATGACCTGAAAAGCAATTTGCTGTCAATGATACAAGAAGCCTTTAATTCAGGTAAAATAATCAAAGAAATCAATCACACTTTCCTCTGCTTAATCCCAAAAAATGAAAAACCTACTATAATTGTTGATTATAGGCCTATTGCATGCTGTAATGTTTTGTATAAAATTTTGAGTAAAGTGTTGTACGATAGAATAAAAGTGGTTTTGCCGGACATGATTGCTGAATGGCAAAATGCATTTATTAAAGGTAGAAGTATTTCAGAAAATTAATTATTGGCTCATGAATTAATTAAAAATTTCAACAAGAAAGGTGCTGATAAATTTTGCTTGAAAGTTGATTTGCAAAAAGCCTATGATAAAATATATCAACATTTCATTGTTCATATGCTAAAGGCCATGGGTTTTCCAGAAAAGATCACTAGATTGATTTTAGAATGTATTCAAACTCCTACTTTCTCTATTCAAATTAATGGAGTACCAAAAGGCTTCATTACCAGTAACAGAGGTATTCAACAAGGGGATCCTTTATCCCCTTATTTGTTTGCAATTGCAATGAAGTGTTTTACACTGCATATGGAGTTAGCGGTATATGCTAAAGAGAATAGCCAATTGTTGTATGCTGATGACCTGATAATTTGTGCTAAGTCAAATGTTATAGCTGCGACTACAATCACTAAACTTTTTGAATATTTGGGGAAATATGTTGGTCTTAAGATGAATGAGCAAAAATTTAAGTGTTACTTCAACAAATTTTGTGTGAATAAGAGACTTGTGCTTGATATTTTGGGGGTGAAGGAGGGTGAACTACCTATTAAGTATCTAGGTGTTCCTCTCTCATCAAATAAAATTACTGATAGAGAATGTGCGAAGCTTATCACTAAGATCAGGGAAAGATTAAAAGGCTGGAACTTGAGATTATTATCTTTTACAGGCAGAATATAACTTGTGCATACAGTAATTCATGCAAAAATCATTTTTTTCTGCAGACTCCAGAGGCATCAATTGGGAAAATTGAAAGAG
Source organism: Allium sativum (assembly GCA_030737875.1). Lineage (NCBI taxonomy): Eukaryota > Viridiplantae > Streptophyta > Magnoliopsida > Asparagales > Amaryllidaceae > Allium > Allium sativum. The sequence continues at coordinate 28,937 of JASFAX010001122.1, forward strand.
TTTGTGCGGACTTCATTTGGAAAGGTGGTTTACATAAAACAAAATATGAAGATTTTTGCAGACCAAAAGAAGGAGGAGTTGGCCTGAGAAGAATTAAAGACATGAGAGGCTTTCATTTTGAAGCAAGCAAGGAAAATCATTAATCGCCAAGGTTTATGGGATAGATGGATGGGCAAAAGATACATTAAAAACAATTTCTGGACTATGGAGATAGATAACAATGCATCGGCAACATGGAAAACAATTCTTAGAGTCAGAAACAAGCTAGCAGTAAATTGTGAATGAGAATTTGCTAATGGCTATGACACTGACCTATGGAGAGATCCATGGACAAAAGGAAAATCTCTGATTGGTACATTGGGTTGGGACACTTTTTTAGCTTACGGATGTCCCAATCAAATTGTTAATCACATTATTAGTGAAGGCAAATGGAACTGTGACATGCTTCCTTGCAACATTGAGATGAAAAAAGTCATTGAATACATACCACTTTTTATTGACAGAGAATTTGACAAGTTGAAGTAGGTTTCAAGCAATGAGTTCAATTTAAAAGGTGCGTGGACCGCATGCGGAGTCATTGAACCTAGAGTGGAATGGCACAAAGTAATTTGAGACAAATTATTACCCCCAAAAATATCACACACGGCATATAAAATTATGTTATTTCGTCTACCAACTAAAGACAGACTCTTCGACTAGGGTATAATTACTGATAATCATTGTACCTTATGTGATAATAACATTGAATCACATCAACATTTGTTCTTCAATTGCAACTTTTCTAGTGAGATTCTTAGACAGATTCAACAAAGATTAAATTTTGGCAACCAAGAAACAAACTTTCATGAAATAATTGCGCACCTGGCTCTGAGTTGGGCGAATGAAGATGCTAAAGTTAAAATACACGGCATTAGCGTGATTACTGCGTGTTGGTGGATATGGAAGGAGAGGAACAGACGTGTATTTCAAAGTAAACGAAGGTCGCTGAGTGATATTTTTAAGCTAATCAAAGTGGAAACAAAATTAATCTTACGAACTAGAGGTAGAAGACTTACTGCATCAGAGGCAATATGACAATCTCGTACTGCAGGAATGGATCGAGAGGATTGGCAGGAACCACGGCAAGAAGCTAAAAACCTGTAACAACCCGTATTTTTGAATAACATGTTGTAACATAAATCAAGGCAGAATTAAACTGTAAAATCTGAATCAAGGGAAACGGGATGTGCTATTACGTTCGTCTAAGAAAAATACTTGAAATACAGTCCGAGTTTTAGAAAAACGGAGTCCGTATGACCAAGTTAAGGCCTAATGAAGTTTTCAGAAAATTCCAAGCCCGAAAACAGTTCAAATTCGAATTCAGATTTAAATTTCAACCAAGGCAGAATGGGCGGGAATTTTCCCGCCCCAGGCAGGGTCGACAAAAGGGTCGACACCAGTGTCGACCCCCCCAATGGGTCGACACCCATGTCGACCCATGGGTCGACACCCATGTCGACCCAGGGGTCGAACCCCCCGGTCGGACCAGTTTTTCTGGTGCACCATTTGTGACGTGTTGAGGCTACTCTAGAAGCTTCTGACGAGATTTGATGGACCTGATGTGTTTTAGGGTTAATCCTATGGTCTAAACAAACCTAATCACCTATAAAAAGGCCCCTAGACCTAGCCTAAACCCTCATTAATCATTCCTACAACTAAACTATGTCAAAATGTTTCTCAATCATGGCCTCCATCTTCTTCATGAAAGCATGAGTGTCTCAAATCAATCTATGTTATAAAAGAGTTATCTTTCTTAAGTAAAAGAGCCTCCTTTTTTGTTTTTGGGGTTATTACTTCTTGTTTCAAGGCGTTTAAGTGGAGCTTATTATTTTCTTTGCGGATTTTGATTGTGGCTTCGTCTCAATCTTTATATATATTGATCTAGATCGCATAACCGCTCATTGTAAGCCCTATACTACTCTTAGACTCTAACTATGAAGTTAAATGTGATATGTTGCAAGTTGAGTTTGGGCCTAAGTATGATATATGCTTTGATCTTATCATGTTATGCATGAATATATTCTATGCATGTTTGAAAACCTATCACCTTGACCTTGTGGGCTAAAAGCTATAAGATTTATGTTGAAATGTTGCATTATATAACGTGAGAACTCTTATAACCTTTATGAGAACTTGCATATAATGCTATATGCGAACTTTTAGCCATCATCCTATGTCATTCATAATCATGTTTCACCTATTTGCTTAAGTCGATATTATGCATGTTTTGAGGCCTATGATGTAATATGTAAGCTTATGAACCTATTTATGCCTCATATGCCACCATGTTTAACTTGTGGCCAACCTTATTACCTTATGCCCCTTTTTGTCATGCTTTTTCCAAGTTCCCCCTTTTGATCTATGTTATGTTATGCGAAACGTACATGTGATGGGAATACGTTAGGTTGGGTAATATTAATGACATGAAACATGATTTTAAAATATGACATGAACATTGACTTGTGATTGTATTTGTAAACATAATGGTGGACATGACACTTAGAAAACATGAGTGTGGCCAACTCGAGGTTGGGTTGAGTTTGTAGCATAAATCTACCCGGAACCGACCGGCTTAACTAGTGGCTACGAGCAATAGGACCCAATGTGAGTAGTTGGTCACGTTGCACTAGAAACCCGAGGTTAGACCAAGTTGTGGTGTAAAGCTACCCGGACCCGCCTGGCTTAACTAGTAACCACAACGAAGTCTAATGTGAGAGGTTGGGTGCATTAAAATAATTAATGCCACATGATAGGGTTAAGTCATGGACCACTTGAATACTTAACCAATTAAACATGATGGGTTGACGCGGTTAAGTCATGAACCTTGGGTACACTTAACCAACTTGATACTTGATTGGGTAGGGTTAACCACATTTAACCCGCTAGAAACCCTAGTTACGTGGTCCTTTTCACCAGTAACCCTCTTGATTATATCATGATACCCTAGGGACTAGGCTAGGGTGGGGCACGATTACTGGGTTGACATGTACGCGACCAAAACGACAGCTGAGTAGGTGCGCCGGTGTAGGTTCAGGCGAACTATGGTCGTGCACATGGTCCGGAGTTGAAAAAGTAGACACGGGCACCCGTAGGTTTAGACTGTGCGTGCTTGATCTGTGTCCGTGGTTGGCACCCTAGGGCTTGATACACCCTAGGGTGGACCTAGCACAGTTTGACTACACTTCGTGATTGGGCCGTATGACACCGACACTTGACGAGTTAGGCTTTTAGGGAGCCGATCGACTAGACTGAGTAGTTGGACCTCGATTTAGGTCATCTCATGATGTGGGCCAGCTTTGGGCCAAGGGATCATTTCTTGTTTATACTTGACATGGACTGGAATACTAGTACACTCCTGGTGCAACTTAACCTTGTATATGCGATGCCACACTTGATCTATCTTGTTAACTTTTCACCATGCCAGTTATCACCCTACATCTCATCTCTGTTTACATGCTCAGTTAACTTTATTAGATTTTGTACTAATAGTAGATAGGACTTACCAGTCTTTTTGACTGACCTGTTTTCTTTCGCTTCTTTTCTTCCGTTTCCCCTCAGGTTTGCAGGGTGGGAACACTGTTACCTAGCTGGATCTTTTGCTGCTTTTCTGGATAGCTCATGTATGGTTTGAGCATGCTATGGCCTTATGCTACTTTGGGGATAGTACTTTATGTTTCTTTTTCAGTTTTCAGTTTATGTTCTAGACTTTTTTTTATGGGAAAATAATTAACGAGTACTTTGATGTAACTTAACTATGGTTTTGAAATGCTAGTTTTATCCGCTGCTTTATTTACTCTGTTTTTACTTATATGTTCTGTCTTGTGATATCTGCATGCATGTTTACCTCATTTAACGCCCCTCCAAAGTTAGTGTCTTTGCAAGAGTGACACTAGCAGAGGTGGGGTGTTACATTTGGTATCAGAGCATAAGGTTTACAAGATTTGAGCAAAAGGTTTTTAAAACTTACCTTTTGAAAAACTATTTTTCAAAACCAATTAAGTATTTTCCAAGAAAAGTCTAGTTTATTTTAAAAGGCTATTCCCCAAAAGCCATTAGCACTATCCTTCGTTTCCTTGTTCTAAATCTATCTTTTCCTTTTTCAGTATGGCCGATCTTAACCTTCCCGAGGGAGTGACCATTCCCGGATAGTTCTGGAGGTACTTGGAAGCTAGGGCCAACAATGTGGGTCCAGCAACCACCCCCACCGTAACTGAGGTTCCTCCTCCTCCTCCTCCTCAGAATCCACAAGCAGATTTCGCTAAGATTTGCAAAGACTTTAAGGCGATGGGTGGCAAGAATTTCATTGGGATGGAGACTTTTGTAGAGGCACGAAATTGGTTGAAAGAAACTGAGGATCTCTTCGCTATCTTTGATGTGGTAGACCATAGAAAGGTTTTATTGGCAGCATGGCTATTAAAAGAAGAAGCTGCTTATTGGTGGGAGGTCACCAATGCTACGAGGCCTATAGAGACTTGGGCCGACTTTAGGACGAGGTTTGGGCTTAAGTTTCTATCATCTGCTGAGGCGAATCTGGAATTGGAGAAGTTTATATCTTTGAAGCAAGAGGACATGGCAGTGAGGGAGTATGTGAATCAATTTAACCAGCTCGCTCGATTCGGTTTGGACATGGTTAACACCCCCCAGAAGAAGGCTTTACGCTTTGCACGAGGGTTGAACGAGCCATTACAAGGTTTAGCCCTATCTCATATACCCATGGGGGCCACTTTTGAAGGCCTAGTAGACATGGCATTGCTTCAAGGAGACGATAAGAATGGCAAGAAGGAAGTCAAGGCTAATGAGACTCAAGCCAAGAAGACAGACTCCAAGTGGGGAGGAAATCAGAGCAATCAGAACAACAAGAACAACAAGGGCAACAAGGCCAAGGTAAAGGACCCAAGAAAATGCAACTTCTGTGGGATTGTTGGGCACATAGCCAAGGGTTGCAGAAAGAAGAAGAGGAAGCGGGGCAAATGCTTTCATTGTGGAGAGACTGGACACTTTAGCAAGGATTGCCCCAAGAAGCAAGGACAAGGGCAAGGGCAGAATCAGCGTGCAGGACCTTTTGGAGGGTAAGTGCATGCTCTCAACGCTGCTCTAGTTCAGGACCGAGGTAGTATTTCTGTAGAGAGTCTTGTTTATATTTCTGATCACCTTGTTCGCACCTTATTTGATTCTGGCGCATCGCATAGTTTTATTTCTTCTGACATTGTTGAAAGTTTGCACCTAAGTACTAGTCTAGTTGAGGATCCCGTTTGTGTCTCAAATCCAATTGGGGGTTCCTCCCATCTATCTATGATTTGTGTGGATTTGAAGATTTCTATCTTGACCGTAGAATTCACGTGTAATGCTTATGTTCTCGGGTTCACGGGATACGGGTTGATCTTGGGCATGGATTGTTTGTCCAGTTATGGAGCCATTCTCGATTGTGAACATAGGGTGGTGAGGCTCATGACTCGCCTCGGTAATGCCCTAGAAATTTCTTGTAACCCTAGAAGTCCCGTCATGTTATGTTATCTTGAATCTCTTGACTCGTCCATCGATGATCTGCAATCTGTAAGGGTGGTCCGAGACTATCCTGATGTCTTTGAAGAAGTTAAGGGGTTACCCCCTAAACGAGAGATAGATTTTCGCATTTATCTAGTCGATAATGCCAAGCCAGTATCATTGCCCGTTAAGCACATGGCCCCACGAGAAAGAAGAGAGCTCACTAAGCAAATCAAGGAGCTGCTTGAGAAGAATTTTATTAGGCGAAGCATTTCTGAATGGGGTGCTCCAGTGGTATTCGCTACTAAGGCGGATGGCTCGCTTCGTCTATGTGTTGATTATCGAGAGTTGAACAAGCTGATAAAGAAGAATAGGCACCCTTTACCGAGGATTGATGATCTCTTTGACCAGCTGGTTGGTGCTTCTGTTTTCTCTCAGCTCGATCTAGCCACCGGATTCCATCAGCTTAGAGTAGCTGAGGATAGTATCGATAAGACTACGTTTAGGACTCCAGATGGATTCTTTGAATGGCTTGTCATGCCATTCGGGTTGACTAATGCACCCGCCTACTTCGTAGATTTGATGAGTAGGGTGTTCAGGGAGTTCCTTAACAAGTTTGTTGTCGTCTTCGTGGATGATATTCTGATCTTCTCAAAGGATGAGGAAGAACATGCAAGATATCTCAAGGAAGTGATGGATATGCTTAAAGCGCATCAGTTGAAAGCCAAGTTCTCCAAATGTCATTTTTGGAGAAGAGAAGTTCGGTTTCTTGGACATATAGTTTCTAAGAAAGGCATAGCGGTGGATCCCGCGAAAGTGGTTGTGGTTCAAGACTGGAAGACTCCTAGGAATGCAACCGAAGTAAGAAGCTTTCTCGATCTGGCGGGCTACTATAGGAAGTTAATCAGGGACTTCGCTAAGATTTCGGCCCCTCTTACTAAGTTGACAAAGAAGAACTTAGTCTTTGAATGGGACTTGGAGTGTGAGCTTGCTTTTCAAAGGCTCAAGAGAGCCCTTACCACAGCTCCAGTTTTGGCATTACCCGATGGCAGTAAGATGTTTACCGTGTACACTGATGCATGTGGTACGGGGTTAGGTGTTGTTCTAATGCAAGAGGGAAGAGTGATATGTTATGGGAGTAGGCAACTTAAAGTTCATGAGAAGGACTATCCCACTCATGATTTGGAGTTGGCGGCGATCGTCTTTGCACTCAAATCCTGGCGCCACTATCATCTAGGCGAAAGGTTTGAGTTGTATACTGATCACAAGTCACTCAAGTACCTCTTCTCGCAAAAATATCTGAATCTAAGGCAGAAAAGGTGGATGGAATTCTTGGCATCTTATGACTTCGAGATAACTTATACCCCTGGCAAGGGTAATGTTGTGGCAGATGCACTAAGCAGAAGGAGGTTGACTTTGAGCCCCTTGTTCATTGACATGAAGAACTTAGAGTTCTTGGCAACCTTTGATTTCACGACGACTGTTGAGTCGATGACGGGTTCTTTAGCATCCCTTGAGCTTAGACCTATGCTTCTTGATCAAGTTGGGGCTTCGCAGAAGGAAGATGTGACGGCCTGGAATTTCGCTCGATCTGAATCAGTCGTTAAACCGATTTAGACCGTTCGAAACCCCTGATCGTTTGAGAACAAGACAAAACAGAACGCAGACAGAAGAACATTTCATTGCTATTACAACAATTCCATCAGATACAAGAATATACAGAGTATAAATGAATAAATTACATTCGATAAATATCAGAGATTACAATAAATTACATAGCAGCGGAAAATAATACAAAGCACAACTGAAGGTGATATACGGATACAGAGCTCTCCGGATATCATTCCAGCTGTAAACCAGGATCCTGTGAATATAAATCTGCAAAACCAAAACTACTAGCTGCCCGTGCGGAAAATAGGGGCACCCAGAGTTTAGGTTAAAACAATAAACTCCAGGTCAGTCATGTGACTGGTGTGAGAACTAAAACAGTTATTTAAAACTTTATTTTAAAAGAGAGTAATTCAAGGCACCACGCCGTATAACACGGAACGGGTTTCCTCCCAAGAATACCAGTGCATATCAATAAACAACGCAATGCTTTTTCGAAAAATGAAGCTATTATAAGACCCAGGTCTCATCACACAATGCAACGCAAGCCGGAGGATAGGGTTTTCCCTTATAATAGCCAAACATGCTTGGTACGTTTAAAACAAATCATTTGATACTATAATAAGTGTATAGTGTCAAAACAATTTCAATCATAAATATAAATCATAGACGGCATGGGTACCATCTATCATGTCGCCATACTAGTTCTACAATTAAAACCGCGATACACGTATTGGAAATTGGATTTCCGTCATGAGTCGAGGCAAGGGGCAAGATCCTCTCCGCGTTCGAGACACTCTAGCAAATGCCTCCGGGTTACGCACTCTGGGCAACCCCGGATGCGGCTGGGCCGGTCCTCACTTACGTTAGAGGATTGGTTATTCCTGAACACACGTTTCCCGGTCCTTACAGACCTATAATCGAGGCGCCTCATTCCAACAACCACAAAGGTGAAAAGTATATAAATGTCAGGGCTGGTAAGTCACTGACACCACCATAGCTAGAAAGAAACGTCGTGCTCTCCCAGCGGTCCGTATCCCGTTTTTAACTCATACCGAGGTGTGAGGCTCGCGAATACACGTTATACACAAAGCTGCCACGTAGGCGTGCTTTGATCATCAACCACAAGACTTTGCTTTTCAACAGAAGCCCTGATCATTGCATCTCAGTATGCCACACAGGCAATTCATGCTATGCGATTGATATCTATCGATATATAACCTCTAAGCTCGTACGTCTCAGAGAAGGGCGTTAAGCAAGAGAATAAATTCTCCGCCGCCAAACAGATATATATTTAACAGAAATCAATCAACACAGAATAAAATCCAATGTCAGACACACAATCCATTTACAAGTCCGTTCTGGGTCTGAACGAAACCGGAGGCATTTTCCTCGCATATCCATCCATATCCAGGTACGTCTGGACGACCACCAACTATTTCCATCCTCTTGGGTGTACAGCCCAATCAGGATCGTCAGTAATTACCCAAACGATGTGAAGACTTCCGGTCTTCGACCACCGTCTTCATCTTCGACATATCGTCGAATCGGTTATTCAGAATGGGTATAAACCCGGCCTTTCCGAACGACCCGCGTATATTAAAACAAATGTTACACAAACACAACATACGCCTCATTCCAATTCAGAATATTCTTTTATTCACAAAATCACATTTTTAGGGAAAGGTTCCCATTAATTTTATCCAAGATAAATTATTTAAAATTTATCCTTTAATCTTCCTTTGGATGTCATTTCAAACCAGATTATGGTTTTCTAAACTAGTCGAGATTAGCGAACCACACCGAAGTAATTATTTATTTTATTTCCCAATCCCAACCTATTCATCCCATGAAGCAAAACTGGTCTAACTTCTCAGTGTTGTCAGTAAAATTAATTACCATTTCACGTTCAAATCTAATTAAAGATTTAACTATCGCTTTGGAGAAAAACTGGTGATACTCCATTCTCGCTCATTTCTAAATTTGATAATTTAGATTATAGATTTACATTTCAATCTAATTGCAGATTCATTAAAACTCCTTTTATTGGGTTAAAGAACTAGGTGTTATTTAAAACACAGTTCACGACAAACCCAAATCACATTCTATTTGTTATCGGGTTAAAGAACTAGTGTTATTTAAAACACCGTTCACGATAAACCCATTTCAAATCCAATCAAATATATTAGAAATTCCGATTATTTAAAACCCCTTTTTAAATCTAATTTATTTATTTAAAAATAAAAACCCGGGTTTTAAATTGAGTTCAAACTAGTTCATTTCGATAAAAATCTATTTTAATCTTTTCAGATATGGAGTTTTTCATCCCAAATTTTCCCAAATCATTTCTTCTGATTTTACACAAATTATTACTATTTTTAATAATTTTATCAAGGCCCGTACAGTCGATTTCCATCAACGGCCATCGAACTGCACTTACACCGACCTTTTCCAAATTTGATTTGGACGTATCTCCAAATCCAACCGTTAGATTTTGAATTTCTAATATTCGTTAGAAAGCTCTTTTCGATACGAACCCAACGGTTCCGGTTTTAGGAGAATCCGACGGTCGGATCTCCCGTAATGTCCGTTTGAAATAAATGGTCGAAATTCACGAATTGCCGCGGCGCGGCGCGTTCTATTCAGGCCATTATATTATATATATAATATATATAATATATATTTCATCGATTTCTATTTAAAACGAATTATATAAATAGTTTTAAATTCGTTTCAAAAGCAATTTCAACTTCCATTTCAATTTAAATCAAAATTGAATTCTTCTTTATAAATTCGTTTTAAAATTCATTTCTATTCAATTCAAATTTTAATTCAATTTGAATTCATTTCAATTCGCTTTCGATTCAATTTGAATTCGTTTTCAATTCAATTTCAAAGTCGTTTTCTATTCGATTCAATTCGAAGTGGTTTTCTATTCGATTCAATTCAAATTGGTTTTCTATTCGATTCATTTCGAAATCGTTATATAGTCAATTCATTTCGAAAACGTTATATATTCAATTCATTTCGAAATCGTTATATATTCAATTCATTTCGAAAACGTTATATATTCAATTCATTTCGAAAACGTTATATATTCAATTCATTTCGAAAACGTTATATATTCAATTCATTTCAAAAATGTTATATATTCAATTCATTTCGAAAACGTTATATATTCAATTCATTTAGAAAACGTTATATATTCAGTTCGATTCAAATTTCATTTCAAAATATTCGATTTCGAAATCACTTTTCAACATCATTTTAAAATGATTAAAATCGATATAAATATCGTTCACGTCAAAATGGCGTCAATCTAATCAACACGGCTTCATATATTTCTATTTTCAAATATTCTATTTCAAAATATTTCTATTCAAATATTTCTTTTCAAATATTTCTTTTCAAATATTTCTTTTCGTCAACACACGACTAATCTCAATGAATGAGTATCGTCCACGTGTGACTACTTTTGTTAAATTATTTCGTTCAACACATGACTAATCTCAACGGATGAGTATAGTCAACACATGAACCTTTACTTTATATTATAAAGATGTAAATTTTATTATTAAAATATTTCGTTCAACACATGACTAATCTCAACGGATGAGTACAGTCAACACATGAACATTTACTTTATAATATTGATAAAGATGTAAATTTTATTATTAAAATATTTCGTTCAACACATGACTAATCTCAACGGATGAGTACAGTCAACACATGAACATTTACTTTATAATATTGATAAAGATGTAAATTTTATTATTAAAATATTTTGTTCAACACATGACTAATCTCAACGGATGAGTACAGTCAACACATGAACATTTACTTATAATATTATTCTTTATCTTCTAAATTGGAATGAGGCCCAATCAATCACCATATAAAATTAATTATATGGATTTTCATACAATATATGTATATAACAGCATTGAAAAATAATCAACCATCAACCAAAGTGCACTACACTGTATAAGCATCAAATATAGATATCTAACGCTTATAACAGCCTGTCAATCAAACGATCGACATATTTAATCAATCAGGATGAGTGAATTTCATATTTCATCCCAACACCCGTGTGGGGTTTCAAAGAATCAAACACAGATTCTATTCGTGCAGTTGGGCGATGTGTAAAATTTATCGACCCAATCAATGTCCTTCAAATAGGTGTACATAAACAAACCGTCCGGTTTGTAAATGAATATTTATTTATTCACATTTACTATATTCATATTCACGTTAAAAATTATATTTTTAACGATAAAACATTTTATTTTAACATATGAATTTCTATTCAGTTCATTCTTTAAATAAAATGATATCCTTATTTTTTTCTAACATATTTTAGAAAATTTCGGCGGCATAACGGCACGATACTAGAAACAGGACAAGGCCTAGCCTTATCCCCGGTCTAGTGAAGGCCCACGCCATTCACACATCAATCAAATCCATTCATTTCACCAAACAATTCAAATTCAAATCAAATCATCTAACTAATCTATGCAACCAAACAAACAAGTCCATGGTCTGTGGACGATTGTGTCGGGTGCTACTAAACACCGTCTGCATCCTAGTATATATATAACTAGAAAAAAAGAAATTGAAAGGTGAGAAATTCTCACCGATAGCTATCCTAACTCCACGGCACTTCAAATGCAGGAAATCTTCACTGTTCTCGTCTCTTATCACTTTCTACGCCCGTAGCCACTACATATATAAAAATTGAATTTTTACTTCGATGTTCAATATATAAAAATCCTATTTTTACTTCGATGTTCAATATATAAAAATCATATATTTACTTCGACGCTATATGGATAAAAATTCTATTTTATCACGCTATTCTCTATATAAAGTTTCCGCCTTTTCAAAAATAAAGATTTCGCCTTTATAAAAATAAAGATTTCAACTTTATAAAAATAAAGATTTCGCCTTTATAAAAGTAAAGATTTCAACTTTATAAAAAAAAATAAAGATTTCGCCTTTATAAAAATAAAGATTTCAACTTTTAAAAAAAAAAAAAAAGATTTCGCCTTTATAAAAATAAAGATTTATAAAAATCACATTTTTATTTTTCTACACATATAAAGATGATATTTTTAATATTCCTATCATGTAAAAATTATATTTTTAACTCTCTACCTAACCAAAAATCATATTTTTACATCTTCTATATAGTAAAGATTATATTTTTAATACTTTAAAAATATAAAAATCATATTTCTATTACTTTAAAAATATAAAAATCATATTTTTATTTTTCTATTTCTATTTTATAAACAATGTATATTTTATTTCAAAAACAATGCGATATATATTTCCAAAACAATGTGATATATATTTTCAAAAACAACATTCTAGTTTATATTTTTAAAATCAACATTCTAGTTTATATTTATAAAAACCATGCTATTTTCATTTACACAAAGTATACTTATATTTCTAAAACAAAGTATGTTTTTATTTCAGAAATCACTTTTTCTTTTACTGTTTTTAATTTTTAACAATCACGTTTTTACTCAATGTTATTGTAATTAAATCCGAAAAATAAACAGCGCTATTTTAATCAAATCAGTCCCAAGGTTCAAAGAATTACACTGCCGCTGCTTTACTTTCTTCCCCCTTGAAAATCGCTCCAGGTTTCACCGAATAATCGTACCCGACCTCCCATGTTAGGGTTCCACCCCGCCTCTGCTGCGCTTGACCGGAGCACCATCAGAGGGCCCCCCACGACGCGCCTTGGCGAGAGCCTCCACCACCGTGACTGGCATCTGCTTCGGAGGTCCCTGGAGCTCGAAAAGCGAGCTCGAACTCGGCGGCTTTAAGCCCCGATTTCATCCCAATCAATCAACGAGAATTCGTATTCTTGGCATGAATTTGTAGATCTCCCATATCTCTTCGATTTCGTATATTGAGTTTTTGAAATTATTTACTGGATTGGACAAAAAATTTAAAGGAAATCTCGAACGATTTCCGTCGTTCATTATAACTGGCGGCTCAATTTGGGAATTCGGGTTCTGATTGGGGGAGGGGGAGTATTTAAAGAAAATATATATTAAAATTTATTATTTTAAATTTCCTAAAGGCAACTTTTTATTTTTAACTCGAAATCAAACCCACCGACTGTCGTCCCTAGCGTTTTACCCCCATTCCAAACACAATGGGATATGTATCGCAGGCCAATTCGACCGTTACGACCAGTTTTCGTCAAAATCAACATATAACTCTATATATTGAATTTGAACGAGCATTTCAATTTACTGGGGTCACATACTAACTCTATAAATCCCAGAAAAACATTTTCTAGCTTCATATTGACGATACGGTCATAACAAAACTAGTTTCGTCGAATTCTGAGACCGTTGGAAAAATGGCCATTTTCCAGTCGATTAAAATCAATTGAAACTGGTCAAACGCGTTTTACTTTGCCACACTCACATATTGATTCGAAAAATTATGAAATTTGAAACCTAGCAATAATTTGACATCACGGACCCAACAAAAGTGGTTTCGTCGAAATCCGAGGTCGTTTGCAAAATGTCTATTTTTAAGGGCTTGAATTCCATAGCGACTATTTAGAATTTTCAACTGGACATATCTTTTGATTCCCGCTATGAAATTTTGATTTGTCGGATTCGTTGGAAAGGTATTCTCAATTAGATCCTATTGTTTTTGGTTTCACTAAAATCCGGATTGTTTTGCACCCGGTACATTCAATTGAAGTTCGAAATCGAATTATCGAACTACCGCGCCATTTTCAATTCTATTTATAATTATATATAAATATTTATATTCTAACGACGACGTATATAATATATACGTTCGAATTATATTCAAAATAAATTTTCTCGTCGATTTTATTTAAAATAATTCATTTTAAATATTCAAAATTTGCTGAAATTGCCGAAATAAAAATTTTAAACCGGCTCAGAATTTCCGGGTTATTACCGAAGATCCACAGATAGTTGAGGTCATGGACAAGTTGATTCGTGGTGAGACGTCTAGTCACCTTGCTAGATATACTATTGATGATAAAGGTTGGCTAAGGTGTGATGGAAGGCTATGCGTTCCACAAGTAAGAGACTTGGTGCATAAAGTTCTTGAAGAAGCACATCACTCGAAGATGACTACACATCCGGGAGGAGATAAGATGTATAGAGATATGAAGCGCATTTTCTTTTGGGCTGGAATGAAGAAAGATGTGGCAGAGTATGTTTCAAGGTGCATGGTGTGCCAACAAGTGAAAGCCGAGTCAAGGAAACCAGGTGGGCTATTACATCCATTGGAGGTCCCGCAATGGAAGTGGGAGAGTATTTCTATGGATTTTGCAGATGGATTGCCTAGGTCAAGGAAAGGGAACACGAGCATATGGGTCATAGTTGATAGACTTACGAAGAGTGCTCATTTCATTCCTGTAAAGAGCAAGAGGACAGCATCATGGCTAGCATCTATTTATCCCCGAGAGATAGTGCGGTTGCATGGAGTTTCTTCCAGCATAGTTAGCGATCGTGACCCAATTTTCACCAGCCAGTTCTGGAATAGTTTGCAAGAAGCGATGGGTACGCGATTGAATCTGAGTACAACCTATCACCCCCAGACGGATGGCCAAACCGAAAGGGTGAATAGAGTGCTAGAAGATCTTTTGAGGCTCTGTGTTCTTGACTTTGGTGGTACTTGGGAAGACCACCTTCCTCTTGTAGAGTTTTCTTATAATAATAGCTATCAAGCCAGCATAGGGATGGCACCATTTGAAGCTTTGTATGGGAGGCCATGTAGGTCACCATCTCGTTGGTGGGAGACAACAGATAGGCTTATACTTGGGCCCGATATGATACGGGACACATCCGAAAAAGTTGAATTGGTGAGAAGACGGATGAAAGCGGCCCAAGATAGACAGAAATCCTATGCCGACAAGCGAAGGGCAGATTTAGAATTCGAAGTGGGAGACAGGGTTTTTCGTGAAGGTTTCTCCTTTGCGTAATGTGGTACACTTTGGAGCAGTGGGGAAGCTGGCACCAAGGTTCGTAGGACCCTTCCCTATCATAGAGAGAATTGGAAAGATGGCCTATAAGGTGGAATTGCCCGAGAAGCTAGCCGGAGTGCATAATGTCTTTCATGTCTCGCATCTCCGAAAGTGCCTACATGAGTCCGCTGAGGTGGTTGAACCAAGCATTCTTGAAGACATTGAGGTAGAGAAAGAGGCAACCTTGAGAAGAGCTCCGATTCGTATTTTGGGAACAGAGATCAAGAAGTTAAGGAATCGAGAAGTCAAGTTGGTGAAAGTTCAGTGGAGTGAAGCCGATGAAGACGCAACTTGGGAAACCGAGGAGAAGATGCGTGGGCTTTATCCATTCCTTTTTGAGGGTACATTCTCAATTTCCTCTCCTAAGTAGCATATCTTTCTTTTTGCTATCCGTGTTTATCCTGTTTATCTTGTTATCTCATTAACCTTGTCATGAGAACCTTAGGTAGAAACCCTTTGGATGAAACATGTATTTGAAACATGTTATGCTTGATGGTTGCAAGTGGTTGCAAGTGTTTGCACGTGGATACTCGTGGATGCATGATACACGTTAGGCACTAAGATCGGCTCACACACTTTCATGTTGCATATGCATGAGTGCTTATACTTATTCATGGATGAAACTTGTTATGCTATCACGTGGATGTTGCATATAGATGAATGTTATGTGCACTCGTGAAGAGATTATAAATTATGTTAGGAATTTGCATACATATGGACTCATTTCACTAACATGTTTTGCATTAAGGGGGTTTACTGAATCAGTAACCTCCTGATTTTCGCATTAGATAAGTACATATACACACACCTTTGCATATGATTATACATCATTTAGAATCCTTTAAGGACAATGACTGCATGTGGATGATGTTTTGAGTAGATGGATGATGGATGGTAGGATACGTTCTTCCTAACTTGGAGATTTTGGGGACGAAATCCTTTAAGGAGAGGAGAATGTAACAACCCATATTTTTGAATAACATGTTATAACATAAATCAAGGCAGAATTAAACTGTAAAATCTGAATCAAGGGAAACGGGCTGTGCCATTGCGTTCGTCTCGGAAAAATACGTGAAATAGAGTCCGAGTTTTCGAAAAACGGAGTCTGTATGACCAAGTTAAGGCCTAATGAAGTTTTCAGAAAATTCCAAGCCCGAAAACAGTTCAAATTCGAATTCAGATTTAAATTTCAACCAAGGCAGAATGGGCGGGAATTTTCCCGCCCCAGGCAGGGTCGACACCAGTGTCGACCCCCCCAATGGGTCGACACCCATGGGTCGACCCCCCCGGTCGGACCAGTTTTTCTGGTGCACCATTTGTGACGTGTTGAGTCTGCTCTAGAAGCTTCTGACGAGATTTGACGGACCTGATGTGTTTTAGGGTTAATCCTATGGTCTAAACTAATCTAATTACCTATAAAAAGGCCCCTAGACCTAGCCTAAACCCTCATTAATCATTCCTACAACTAAACTATGTCAAAATGTTTCTCAATCATGGCCTCCATCTTCTTCATGAAAGCATGAGTGGCTCAAATCAATCTATGTTATAAAAGAGTTATCTATCTTAAGTAAAAGAGCCTCCTTTCTTTGTTTTTAGGGTTATTACTTCTTGTTTCAAGGCGTTTAAGTGGAGCTTATTATTTTCTTTGCGGATTTTGCTTGTGGCTTCGTCTCAATCTTTATATATATTGATCTAGATCGCATAACCGCTCATTGTAAGCCCTATACTACTCTTAGATTCTAACTATGAAGTTAAATGTGATATGTTGCAAGTTGAGTTTGGGCCTAAGTATGATATATGCTTTGATCTTATCATGTTATGCATGAATATATTCTATGCATGTTTGAAAACCTATCACCTTGACCTTGTGGGCTAAAAGCTATAAGCTTTATGTTGAAATGTTGCATTATATAACATGAGAACTCTTATAACCTTTATGAGAACTTGCATATAATGCTATATGCGAACTTTTAGCCATCATCCTATGTCATTCATAATCATGTTTCACCTATTTGCTTAAGTCGATATTATGCATGTTTTGAGGCCTATGATGTAATATGCAAGCTTATGAACCTATTTATGCCTCATATGCCACCATGTTTAACTTGTGGCCAACCTTATTACCTTATGCCCCTTTTTGTCATTCTTTTGCCAAGTTCCCCCTTTTGATCTATGTTATGTTATGCGAAACGTACATGCGATGGGAATACGTTGGGTTGGGTAATATTAATGACATGAAACATGATTTTAAAATATGACATGAACATTGACTTGTGATTGTGGTTGTAAACATAATGGTGGACATGACACTTAGAAAACATGAGTGTGGCCAACTCGAGGTTGGGTTGAGTTTGTAGCATAAATCTACCCGGAACCGACCGGCTTAACTAGTGGCTACAAGCAATAGGACCCAATGTGAGTAGTTGGTCATGTTGCACTAGAAACCCGAGGTTAGACCAAGTTGTGGTGTAAAGCTACCCGGACCCGCCCGGCTTAACTAGTAACCACAACGAAGTCTAATGTGAGAGGTTGGGTGCATTAAAATAATTAATGCCACATGATAGGGTTAAGTCATGGACCACTTGAATACTTAACCAATTAAACACGATGGGTTGACGCGGTTAAGTCATGAACCTTGGGTACACTTAACCAACTTGATACTTGATTGGGTAGGGTTAACCACATTTAACCCGCTAGAAACCCTAGTTACGTGGTCCTTTTCACCAATAACCCTCTTGATTTTATCATGATACCCTAGGGAGTAGGCTAGGGTGGGGCACGATTACTGGGTTGACATGTAAGCGACCAAAACGACGGCTGAGTAGGTGCGCCGGTGTAGGTTCAGGCGGACTATGGTCGTGCACATGATCCGGAGTTGAAAAAGCAGACACGGGCACCCGTAGGTTTAGACTGTGCGTGCTTGATCTGTGTCCGTGGTTGGCACCCTAGGGCTTGATACACCCTAGGGTGGACCTAGCACAGTTTGACTACACTTAGTGATTGGGCCGTATGACATCGACACTTGACGAGTTAGGCTTTTAGGGAGCCGATCGACTAGACCGAGTAGTTGGACCTCGATTTAGGTCATCTCATGATGTGGGCCAGCTTTGGGCCAAGGGATCATTTCTTGTTTATATTTGACATGGATTGGAATACTAGTTCACTCCTGGTGCAACTTAACCTTGTATATGCGATGCCACACTTGATCTATCTTGTTAACTTTTCACCATGCCAGTTATCACCCTACATCTCATCTCTGTTTACATGCTCAGTTAACTTTATTAGTTTTTATACTAATAGTAGATAGGACTTACCAGTCTTTTTGATTGACCCGTTTTCTTTCGCCTCTTTTCTTCCGTTTCCCCCCAGGTTTGCAGGGTGGGAACACTGTTACCTAGCTGGATCTTTTGCTGCTTTTCTGGATAGCTCATGTATGGTTTGAGCATGCTATGGCCTTATGCTACTTTGGGGATAGTTACTTTATGTTTCTTTTTCAGTTTTCTGTTTATGTTCTAGACTTTGTTTTATGGGAAAATAATGAACGAGTACTTTGATGTAACTTAACTATGGTTTTGAAATGCTAGTTTTATCCGCTGCTCTATTTACTCTGTTTTTACTTATATGTTCTGTCTTGTGATATCTGCATGCATGTTTACCTCGTTTAACGCCCCTCCAAAGTTAGTGTCCTTGCAAGAGTGACACTAGCGGAGGTGGGGTGTTACAAAACCTAAGGCCGCCATGAACTCTTCACTGAAGATGAAGCCGTTCGCCATGTTTTAATTTGGGAAAGAAATTGATGAATTAATGTTTTGGCTTCTGTGTCTTTTTATTTCCACGAATGTATATTTTGATGCGCTGTCGATCTTTGTGAGACATGCATCGAGATTTGGGCTGTAATATGCCTTTAATAATATTATTCCAATTTTCAAAAAAAAATATGTATTCACGTATTATAACTCTTATGTTCATATTTGAAAACTCTGCTACCAATGTACTTAGATACTAGTTTGCTTGGTTCATGTACATATGAACTATTCCATGCAGTTTCTCTTTCCATGTAGTTTCACTTGCCATGCACATGTGTGCTTGCTTCATGCAATCTAGCCTGCATGTGTCATGCAACCTTGTAAAGTGCATTTGTCATTGCTTGGCTGGTGCATCTCATTACTGGCTTGATATTTGTTATGTTGTTTGACCTTGTATATGTGCATAACCATGCACTTGAACCCTTGTAGCCTTGTAGCTTGGTTGAAGTTGTCCGGTTGCCATGTGATGTCACTGTCATGTGCCTGTTTCACCCATGTACATTCATGATTTGTTGTTGCTTTGACTTTGTGCTGTGTCATGCACCTCTTCTTGCTATCTTGTTATGCATATGCCATTTGAGCTTGCACATTTTGCTGCATCCTTTCCCTTATCTGAACAAGTCATGTTGATGACGTTCAAACATGGCTAGAGCCGTTTTCTTGTTTTGTGTATGAGACTTGAATGATTTCCATGTCAAACATAAACACCTACACATTGTCAATATATATGTGTATATACGTATACATGTATGTGTATACATGTATTATGCATGTGCAATTATATTTTCTATTTACATCAGCAGACCACTATACGATGTGTCGTGACTGGTCAAGATTAACAAACCACAATTATGAGTTGAGGATGATCTTGATCAGCAAACATTATAATCATGTTGAGGCTGAACTGCAGGCACTAGTATTCAATCTACCTTGTGGTATTTACAGTGAATCACTGTGAATATCACAAGCAGTTTAAACTCAAATAAATGTGTGTG
The DNA here is from genome assembly GCA_030737875.1 of Allium sativum. Classification (NCBI taxonomy): domain Eukaryota; kingdom Viridiplantae; phylum Streptophyta; class Magnoliopsida; order Asparagales; family Amaryllidaceae; genus Allium; species Allium sativum. Next base: position 48,907 of record JASFAX010001122.1, read on the forward strand.
TGTGTATATATATATATATATATATATATATATATATATATATCAGACCAAGTGTAGAAATATAATGACAAACACACCAAAAATTCTAAGGCAAATGAAATTTAAAATAAATTTATATTTGCTAGAATTTTATTTTATTTTGTTCCAGTTTACTCTGTGTGTATTTGTGATAGGTACACGTGTGACTAGACTAGATCTGAAGAAGCCTAAAGACAAAGTGTGTCAGTGTGTGTGAGTCCGTACATGTGACTGAGTGAATTTGTAACCGAGTGAATGCGTGTTGTAGTGAGGAATCAATGTAAAGTGAATTTGTACAGAAGTGATATTTAATTGTGAACTGTACAATAGTGGACTTGGAAGTTTGTACTATATCAAATGTTGAAATAAAATATTTATTTGAATAAAAGTACTATTTATATTAAATTATGTGCAATAGCATTTTATTCAAAATAAATAATTATTTGTGTATGAGATGAAATATAGAATAGTACAAATACAAACACATTTGTAGAATAATATACGTTTGTTATCATCCAAAAAAATCATAATGTTATATTTAATAATATTTATGGATGACATCCTTATCTTTTCCAAGGACAATATGGAACATGAAGATCACTTGAGAAGGGTCCTAGGAATTCTAAGGGAGAACAAACTTAAAGCCAAATTATCAAAATTCCACTTTCGATGAAAAGAAGTTAAGTTTCTAGTGTATATCTTTTTAGAGAAAGGATTAACACTAGACCCCACCAAGTAGAAGCTGTCCAAGAGTGGAAGATACTTCACAATGCAACTGTGGTTAGGAGTTTCTTTGGGTTAGCAGGCTATTATCAGAAATTTATTAAGGACTTCATGAAAATTGCAACCCCTCTAACCCAACCGACGAAGAAGGATCATAAGTTTGTGTGGACCAAGAAGTGTAGGATTTCCTTTAAGAGATTAAAAAAATCTCTCACAAGTGCACCTATTCTTATTATCCTAGATGGAACCGAATTTTTTACAGTTTTTACGGATGCATATGGGATCGGTTTGGGAGTAGTACTCATGCAATATGGTAGGGTAGTTTTCTATGCAAGTAGACAACTCAAGATCACGAGAAGAAATAACCTGTCCATGATTTGGAGTTAGTTGCAGTAGTATTCACTTTCAATATATGGAGGCATTATCTTCTTGGAGAGAAGTTCAAATTATCTATTGATCATTACTCTTTTTGGTATTTGTTTTCTCAAAAGCATCTGAACCTTCGACAGTGGAGATTGATGAAATATCTTACATCTTTTGTTTTTGCCATTCAGTATACTCCTGGGAAAGGTGACGTTGTGGCTGATGCTTTAAGTCGGAAGCGCGCTGTCCTTAGTGTGATTGCTAGGTGGAAGAAATTAGAGTTTCTCCCTAGTTTTAATTTGCAACCACCACATGAGGAAGCTTAAGGGTTTCTTGGAGTAATGGAGATAAGGCCAGTTTTATTGGAAAGGATCATAGGTGAGCAAGACTATAATGATGAGTTGATGGCGTTAAACGAAAAATTTTCTAGGGGAGAATCTTTTCCTTATTATATAGATTTCCTATAGTTACTAATTGTAGCTTAAGGAGGGATGGTAGGATTTGTGTCCCATAGGAGCATGAATTAGGAAGGAGATTCTAGAAGAATGCCATAAGTCAAGGTTGACCATTCGCCCTGGAGATGATAAAATGTTTAAGGACATGAAGACAGATGTGGCAGAGTTTGTTTCTAGATGCTTAACTTGCCAAAGGGTGAAGGAGAAGCAAGGAGATCCTGGAGGACTTTTGTTACGCTTGGAGATCCCCACTTGGAAACGGGAACACATTTCTGTGGAATTTAATGATGGGCTTATTAAGAGTAAGAAAGGGAATGAAGCCATTTGGGTGATGGTGGATCAGTTAATAGAGATTGTAACACCCCATAATTTTAGCAACACTAAAAAGGACAAATTAAAGAATAATTAATCTAATGTTCAGAACTAAGGGAAACGGATTGCGCCCTTGCGTCCATCTCGAAATTCTAGTCAAGATAGACACTTGCCTTGCATAAAACGGACATCGTATGAAGAAGTTATTAAGGTTTGAAGATTGTATACGAATAAGAGAATTATATATATATATATATATTATACTCAGAAAATCAAATTTCAGTTCGAAAATCAAAAATTCCATGGGGGGAAATTTCCATCCCTGAGGTGTCGACCACTTAAGGGGGGTGTCGACTCATGGGTCGACCCCATAAGGGGGGTCGACCTCCCTGCAAAGATCTAGGTAGATTAGGGTTTTGGTTCGGCTATAAATATAGCTTCATTCCTCTAGTTCTCTCACACTGAAAATAATGGAGAACTAGATGCTACCTCTGCCCAGATCAAATCCAATCTCTTTCTTCTTCAGTAATCAAGTCATTCAAGTTTAGATTGATATCTGCAATCTTTCTTTCAAGATCTAAACACTATGAGTCCATGTTAATTTTAGATCTAAATAATAAAAATAAAACTTGATATGACATTAACTTGGATCTATGCCTATGACCTTTTGAATCAAATCAGATCTGCTATAACATGTGTATCTATGATGTTATGACATGATTATGACCTAGATCTAAATCTTCACCTATTTATCATGTCAGATCTGCCATTGTTTCACTGTTTAGATCACCTTATATTTGTCCCTATCATGTTTGTGGTTAAATTGGATATATTATTAGTTGAATATTTAAGCCATTGTTTAGCTCTTATCATGCCTGTTATGACATCCCTATTATGTTAGAATCAGTTCTATTATCATATGTTCATCAGATCTATTCCAATGTGCCTATCTTGTCATAATGCCACTATATGTTTATGCCATTTATGTCAATCTAGTTAGTATGATCATTTCTGTCATCTTTCATTCATCTTTCGCTTTCTATTTTATATAGCCTGGCTACTTTCGAGCCTAGGCATGCAGCTGAAATATGCGAACGCGTTAAACGAGGAACGAGGGGAAAACGTTGAAATTGGTCATAACTTGTAACTGGAAATTTGGGCATAAACTGAATAAAATGTATGAATATGAATTTGGGGCATATGTTCATTATGAACATAACTTAGGAGAGGGCATGAAAACCTATAATGACATAGGTATAATTGATTAATAATGGAAATGCCTAGAATTACAATCACTTAAATTGTAATTGTGCATAGACACGAGGTTAGATTTGTGGTGGAAGTCTGTTCGGGACCGCCCGACATAACCAGTGACCACAAGTGGTGAATCTAATGTGAGTGGTATGAGTGCATAAACACGTGACATGCCAAGACACGAGGTCAAGTCCGATTTGTGGAATAAGTCTGCCAAGACCCGCCCAACATATCCAATATTCACAAGTTGTAGGCTTAATGTGGGAGGTTTAGTGCATTACGACCATAAATGGATATATGTTATTGAATTGGAATAAACAGAGAATGATAGTAACCTATTATAATTAACTACTGAGAATGTTATATAATGGGTAATCTTGTCCTAGCAACAAGTGGAAATTATAACATAGGTTATTATAAAAGGAAAGAAAGCTTATTAGTAAACCTTAGTTAAGAATACTAAGTTAATAAGTAAACAACGTCAAGTTGTAGCGATATGTTAAACAGAAAATGGGTGAACTGAGAAGAAGTATACTTAATTACATATTAAGTAAAACTTGTTATTGTAACTATGGAATTAGACAATGAATAATACAAAGGGATTGTAAGATTACTTCCATTAATTACAATCCAGGGGTGAAAGATTGTAAGATTTCTTCCGTTATTTACAATCTAAAGAATAAGATGTAATGGGGATTACTAATAAACTTAAATTGATCAAGTTATATTTACATGAAATTAATAAGCAAGTGGAATTTTGGCAAGTGAAAAGAAGTCAATGTGAATGGGGATAACCTGTTAGTCTG
>JASFAX010001123.1:0-52834 GCA_030737875.1 Allium sativum
GCACTCCAAGTGCTTCGATTTTGCTTTGGATTATTTTCGAAAATTGTTGGGGAATTAGGAGAATTGAAGGTATGAAAATGGGATTGTTCTGGCCCTTGAAAGTAGGACTGGCGGCGGCCATGTTTTTGAAATTAGGGTTTTGAATTTTTAGGGTTATTTCTAATTAAATAGTATTAAATCTCCTAATGTTTGGTTTTAAGCCCGTTACTCCTAAATAAATCCAATTCCAGCCCAACAAAAAAATGTCCTTAGGCAAATACCCCCCTTCGGGACCCAATGGAACAGGTCTCAAAGCCTAAATCAAAAGTCTACAGCTGGTTTTATTTAATATTTAATTCATTTATTTAATTAATTTTGACTATACATTTTAATTTACCGGGACCACATACGACCTCATAAAAATCCTGAAAAATTATTTTTAGCTTTGTTTTGACGATACGGTTCTAATGAGACTAATTTCATCGAATTCTGAGACTGTTAGAAAAGTGGCCCTTTTTAAGTCGTTCAAAATTAACTGAAATTAACAAAACACATTTTCTTGTACTGCGCTCACAAATTAAATCAAAAAAATTCTGAAAAATTAAACTTAGCAATAAAATGACATTCCGGATCCAACAAAAGAGGTTTCGTCGAAAACGGAAGTCGTTTGAAAAATGACTATTTTCAAGGGTTATTAATTTAATATTAAAAATACATTTTTAAACAAATAATTTCCGAAACTCAAAATATATAAGTGTTTACTATTCTTCAATGCAGAAACGTCATTTCGAACTCAATGGAAGTGGTTTCGAGTCGAAATTCCTTCATATGTGAAAAGTAGCCTTTCCGGCCCTATATAATATAGATATAAATTCTGCAGCGACTTTTCTAAAAATTGAATTGGCCATAACTTTTGATTTCCGCTATGAAATTTCAATTTTTCAGATTCGTTAGAAAGATATTATTAAACAGATTTAAATATTTCTTGTTTCGCTCAATTCTGATTTAAAATGAATCATGTACATTCAGTCAAAGTTTGAAATCGAATTTTCGAACTACAGCGTTGTTTCTAACTCCTTTCATAATTAAATTAAATTTATTCATTTTAAAATAAATTTTTAGTCGTTCTTATTTAAAATAAATTATTTTTAAACATTAAAATCCATTAAAATTCCTAAAATAAAAATTTTAAATTGGCCCCAAAATTCTGGGTCGTTACAGTCTCCCCCACTTAAAATCTTTTCGTCCTCGAAAAGGAACGAAGCTAAGAAGTTGTTTAATTAACTAACTCAATTAAATTTTTATTAATTGTTTTCAATAATTTTATCAATTATCATTCCAATAATTTTGTTGGTTAAACTAATAATCAAACATCACAACCATCAATCAATTAGGTGATTAACTTTTCAAATGTATAAACTTTATATAGTCTAAAATCGTATTTTTATTGCAAATCATGGCAATGTGTCCTAACTAAGTGTTGGTTTTCATACCAGTCAATGGAAATATATAGAAATCCCACTTTCGAGACTCGAACATAAATACTGGTGATGGTCGACATATCACTAGAATTATCTCCGGGCGACTAGAGTGTGATTCTATATCTACCCAGTATATTAAAACTTCGAAAATCCGTTAATTACTCGTATATTCGAAATCGTTAGATACTCGATTGTCCACATTAAAATATAATATACTAAAATACGTATATTTAGATAAAATTTTCAAAACTAAATTTGTTTTTATTTTTTTAAAGAAAATAATACTCTTTACGCTCGTTCTAGGATACTACTGATCCTATCTCTAACGAATTATTCTCATTGGAAATTACTAATCCAATCTCTGATGAATTCTTTCATTCGGTTCTAATGTGTCTTGTTCTCGAGCTCTGTAAACCAAAGCTCTGATACCACCTGTGACAACCCAAACTTCCCAGTAGAGGAAAGCATGGATTGTTTTGAGAACAACACATATCAGAATACAGAACAGAAGAACATTTTATTGCTGATTACAACAATTACATCAGAGTACAAGAATATTCCAGAGTATAAATGAATAATATACATTGGAAATACAATAATATCAGAGATTTAAATTACATTTAAATAGCAGCGGAAAAATAATACAAATATACAACTGAAAGGAATACACGGATACAGAGCTTTCCGAATATTGCTTCAGCCGTAGACCAAGGTCCTGTAAATATGATATCTACAAAACAAGCTACTCGACTGCCCGTGTGGAAAATATGGGCACCCGAGTTTGCTAGTGAAACAAACTACAGGTCAGTCATGGGACTGGTATGAGAAATCTTAACTAACCTATCTAATAATAAGGCTAATCACAGGACCACGCCGCTAACGCGGAACGGGTTTACTCCATTGGATTGCCAGTGCATAAAATAAAGTAAATCGTCAAATAACGCAATGCTTTTTAGAAAAATGAAACCATTATAAGACCCAAGTCCCATCACACAATGCAACGCACGCCGGAGGATAGGGTTTTACCTTATAATGGTCAAAAGATGCTTGATACGATGAAAACGGTATAATAGTGTGCATATATATTTAATAAAACATTTCAAATATAATATCAATCCTAGACGGCATAGGTACCATATACTATGTCGCCTTACTAGTTCTACAATCAAAACCGCGAGGTCGTATTGGGAATTGGATTTCCATCATGAGTCGAGGCTAGGGGCAAGCTCCTCTCCGATTCGAGACACTCTAGCAAATGCCTCAGGATCCCCCGCAGTGAACCCTTGGATGCGGTAGGGCCGGTCCCCGCCTATGGGCAGTGGATTAGTTATGCCTGAGCACACGCTTCCCGATCCCTTTGGACCTATAGTATGACCACCAACGGCCTATAAAAATCCGAGGCGCCTCAAAATCCATCATCCACATAAGTAAAATGTCAGGGCTGGTAGGTCGCTGACATCACTCTAGCTAGAAAGAAACGTGTGCACTCCCTACGGTCCATATCCCGTTTTTGACTCATACCGGGGTGTGAGGCTCGCGAAGTCACGATATACACAGAGCTATGCCGTAATAGGCTATGCTTTGATCATCCCACAAGGCCCTGCTTTTCAACAAAAGCCTTGATAAATGCATCTTAGTATGCCACATTGCCAGTCCATACTATACCATTAATTTCTACCAATATATAACCTCTAAGCTTGTACGTCTCAGAGAAGGGTGTTAACCACCAAACAGATATATATTAAAAGAGATCAACGAATGTAGTATAAAGGACTACAACGTCAGACACACATTCCATTTATAAACTTATGCCCTGGGTCTGAGCGAAAGTCAAATCCGTACAAATCAACACTTCGTCCGAACGGCCACCACTGAAGCCCTTTCAAGGTAGCTACTCCTCTCATGGGTCTCAGTAGCAACACATCCATTCGATGTGAAGATCGTCGGTCTTCAATCACCGTCTTCATCTTTAGCTCTTCATCGCCGTAGTTATTATTCGGAATGGGTTGAACCCGGTCTTTCCGAATAACCCGCGAATTTTTATAATAAAAATTTAGTACTATAAAAGCACATCCAACGCCTCATTCCAATTCAGAATATTCTTTTAAATAGAATATCCATATTATTAGGGAAAGGTTCCCATTAATTTTATCAAAGATAAATTCTCCTAAAATTATTCTTTTAAACATTCATCAAAACTCCAATTGGGTTTTAATATTGAAATCATTATTAAATGGTTATTCAAATTTTAAAGGAATTAACCTTGTCTTTAATCGGGTTAAAGAATCAATGTCATTTAAAAACATTGTTCACGATAAACCCAAAATCATATTCCATTAATTATGGAATTTTCACAGAAATCAAGTCCATATATAATCGATATAAATTTATGTATCAGACCAATACTATAAATGGAATAACGACAAAGCCTTTTAAATTCCATACATAGCATCAGCCTTCCTTTGCAGAAACTATCTCGACTATTGTCGAATCTGATTCCCACTCAATCCCAATGTAATGTATATATTAAATTGGAAAACTAGACTTTAGAAAATTTCTCTTTAAATCTTAATAAAAAGATTTATTAATTCTAAATCACCTTTAAATGTTAATTTGAGTTAAAGAACAAATGTCGTTTAGGAAACATAGTTCACAAAATCAATTTATTTAAGCAATTCCAAATAAATATTTTTCAAATGGAAAGTTCTATTAAATCTTAATTTAATAATTTCATTCTAGTTAATGACAAGTTTATTACCAAAGGAATATCTTTTGTCTTTTGTCCGTCCAAGAACGGACATAGAAATCATCTTTTCATCTTTTGTTAAATATTCTTTAAAATATTCATTATAAAATATTCTTTGTATGAAAAGAATTTTCTATATAAAATATTCTTTATAAAACAGTATCCTTTATTTTAAAGGGTATTTGTACTATAATATTCTTTATTCCAATATTCTTTATTTAAAAAGATATTCTTTATATAAAAGAAATCCTTTATTGGAATGCGACTCAATCAGTCACCATATAACTTTAGTTATATGGATTTCATTCATTGAATGTACGTAACAAGGAAAATAAATGATTATCAAACATCCATCCACATCCAGAGTGCAATATACAACTGTGTGAGCATTAAAATGAGGTGATAACGCTCATCGCAGCCTGTCGATCTATCGATAGACAATACAAATAAATGTTGGGATTTGTGTATGTTAACTTCCATCCCAACACCCGTGTGGGGTTTCATCCAGTCAAACAAATAATAAATTATCTGTGCACTTGGGCGACGTGGAAAATTATCGACCCAATCACATAAACAAGTCAGGTAACTTGTAAATGGAAGTGTAACATTTCGGTAACATAAAAGGTGAATTATTTGATGTATAACGATAATGTCATTTATCAAAACAATGAATCTTCCTACTTATTTATTGGTATAAAAAAAATGAATTCTAATGTTAATTCACTTAAAATGAAATGTAATCCTTTTATATAACATAAAAATGATATTAATTTATAATAAATAAATGTAATTTTTATATTACATTAGGAATGTAATACTTTAAATATTATTATTTTCATAACATCTAAAATGTAGATAAAATTATACTCTGATTTCATGTTTTATTTACAATAAAGAAAGTAAATAAATAAAAATATATCCTTGGATTTCATATTTTATTTGTAATAAGGGATACAAATAAAATATACTTTCATGCTTGATTGCAAAAGAGACTGCAAATAAAGATTAAACCTTTTTATTACATATTTACTTATATCGAGAAATGTAAATGAAAATAGTGACTTTCTAATTCTAGTTTTATTTGCAATAAGAATTGCAAATAAAAGATAACCTTTAATTCTAATATTTTGTTTACATCTAAAGTTGTAAACTAATGCTTCTCTTTACTACGGTGTTTCTTACCTCAAATTTTGTAAATAAAAATATTATTTTAACTACTATGTTTATTTGCATCTAAATGTGCAAATAAAATATAATCTTTTACTTAATGTTTTGTTTGTAACTAAAATTGTAAAACAAAAGGCAACTTTTTTTTTTTTTTGTAATCATATTTTGTTTCATTCTTTTCCAATCGCTAAAATAAACATTTTCAATTCATTCTTCAAAGTGACTAAAGAATGACTCATGAAATTCTAAAATCTACTCCTCATTTACTTCTGAAAATGTAAATAAAAAGGTATCCCTTAAATTTTGAAAATTAAAATAAAAACTTTCAATTCATGTGTTATTTGCATTGGTGAATGCAAATAAAAGAACAATATTTTATTTGCAAGGAATATTTGCATTTGTAAATGCAAATAAAAGAATACATTTTATTTTAATGTTCTTGCTCTTGACAAAAATGTTACTTTCCTCTCAATAATCAAGTTTGGCAAAAATGATGTTTTTAATTCCTCTAATCATATTTGACAAATTTGTCATATTTACTTCTAATTAAACAAATTTGACAAAAATTGATATGTTATTCACTAATCATTCCTTTGACAAAAATTGTCAATTTTAAAACATGTTCTAATTACCAAAATGTTGATCTTGTACAACATAATCAGATTAACAAGAATGTTAAAACCCATAATGATCTGTTTAACAAAAATGTTAATTTTGTTCAATATAATTACAATAAACATTTCCAATGCAAAAATGTAGTTTTTAATTACCATAGACATTTTCAATGCAAAATGTACTTTTAATTGCAATAAAACATTTTTGAATGCAAAAGGTGTATATATATATATATATATTAAACAAAATGACAATTTATTAATTTTCTTATTTAAATCAAAACATGAAAATAAAAATATTGTTTTTTTTTCCTTCAAATTTTGTGACATACATGTGATCCTTTTATATAAACAGAAATTAGATATTCTTGTTTAAATCAAATTCTAATTAACAGAATTGTTTCAATTCCAACAGTACAATAAACAAATGATAATTTTGTTTTAGGCTGTGTAACGACCCGCATTCTGCGCATCATAGGATCGTAGAATATTTATTTCTTTCACATACGAAGTCGTATGGTCATGTAACTTTGGGAGACGACTATTGGGGTCATTTCCCATGTTCATGATTTTTCTCGATTTTTAAATGACCATTTTACCCCTAGTTGGCACTGTTTTAGCCATAACTTTTGACTGGAAATGAATTTTGACCTGAAACCACTTCCATTGGCTTTGAATGATAGTTTCTCTTTCCGTAGAGTGGTCACATTAGCCAAACGGACTTACCGTTTGGGAGATATGGCTGAAACAAGTTTCAGATAGTGAAGGACAGCTTAATTGGGCTTAACCGGGTAATTAGCAGCTAGGCCCAAGGGGAATTTCGGGTTTAGAGGTATAGGAGGACTGATTAGGGTTAGGTTATCACTTTCATTTCAGTTTTGAGCCGCCACAAACCTCCTTGAGACCTTAGTAATGGCTTCCTACATCTAAAACACCCCAAATCACTCTCTAATTGAAGATTAGGCTTAGTAACACCAAATTAAGGAGAAAAAGCACCAAAGCAAGGTTAGAGCTGCTGTTAGACATCAGTATTCGCCCCAAATCAGAGGAGTTTCAGTTCTGAGAATTTCATTTGTGGCCAAGGTGAGTGATAGCATCATTTTGACACTAATTACAGTTAATTAAGGGTGATTAGTGAAGATTAGCGAATTTATACGTAAATAAATTCTGGAAAAATTCTTAAAATTCTAAAATAATGTTTTAAGGCTCTGTTAGAAATTTGGGTTAATTTCGATGTGTTTTGCTAATCGTATGCTTAAACATGATTAAGAAGGATTATAGGGAAATGTGAGGTTTTAGCCACTTTTGATCCATTTTGTTCATTTGAATTGTTGTTATGGTGTTTGCAATTGATGTTACATGTTGCTATGACTCTATGGTATGTTTCATGATTGATTAGAATAGTTAAGTCGGTCGAAAACGTCGTCGAATGGCGTAGAAAGCTCGCTGGAAAGTTGCAGAAGTGTGCAGGTTCCGAACCGGTTCGGATCGGAGGAAGGGGTCGGATCGGATTTGTGAACTGACCAAGGGGATTCGAACTGGGTTGGAACTGGCCACTGGAGGAGGCTTGGCGAGAAGGAAGGCCGTTTACTTAGAGTTGGAGTGGACAAGGGGATCGGATCGGAACTATGGAACAGGATCGGATCGGAGTAGGAGAGAGCGGATCGGATCGGAAGCATGATAGAGGCCAGATCGGATCGACTCACGAATGGGAGGCTACGACTGGAGCAAGACGAAGGGATCGGATCGGATCGGAGTAAATGAAAAACGAGGAAGCTGATCGAAGGAGGAGCATGAACTCGAAGGAAGACAGCAACCCGACCCGACCCGGAGGAGGAGGATCCCGACCCGACCCGGAGTGAAGCAACCGACCCGAACCAAAGGGAAGATGGCAAGGATGGAGGACCGACCCGAACCGGCGCTACCGAACCGAACCGAGTTCTATGACTGTTACTGCGCGACAACTCTTTTGAAGACCCGCTCCAATTCGACCAAACCCGAGATGCAAAGGAAGTCCGAATGAGAAGTTAGAGCTTAAGATTCAGATGGGAATCAACGAGTTCACTTCATGGTTGGGCTTTGCTGCGGGACGTGTGCCAAGGAGTTATCGACGTCTATAGCTTTGGACCACTATGGTAGGAGGTACGAAGGCGGATTCAGGGCCATTATGGCATCGGTAGAACCAAGGGCTACGACCAATGAAGTGGGTCATTGAAATGTTTGGTCATGACTCCAAGTGTTGTCTTGGTCACAGCAGGGTTCCTACAAGTCGGGATTCGTTGTTACCTCAGTTTGTCTAGTGTTCCAAAGTGGTAGATGTCGTACGCTTTACGCACTGAGTGAGAGATGTGAGGATGGTTGCTATGGATGATTTGTTTGCTATCATTGCGACATGCACACCCCACCCCCGTATTCTTACACTATTTATTATGGCACATTGGAGTATTGTACGGTATGTGGTACTAACTCTTTGGTTGCAGGTCCAGGTTCAGGTATGGTTTAGTATACCTGTTATTATTCTATTTAGATGCTTATCGCTCATACCAGGCTTTATGTCTGACCCAGAGTTTTATGTCTCCTCTTATTACTCTGGGTGCTCACACGAGCAGACTAGAGACAGGTTAGCTGGTGATGCACGGGTAGATGATCCGGAGACGAGCAGGAGGCTTCCACGTGATATATATATATATATTTAGTATTCTCCCTGTGTTGTTGAAGATCACTGCTTGGGCATTGTTGGTGTATCTTCTATTTCAGCTTTCTTTTGTTTAGAGACAGTAAATTTGGAAAATTGTAATAAGCTGTATTTGGATTTCCGCTGCTTTGAGATTGGTGTTGGTCTTAGTTATCAGCTTATGCACTGTCTCGCCTGTTTTATGTCAAGTACATTATTATTATATTTTATTCCATGCGCTGTGAGGCATTCTACAGGTTCTTTGATTAGTTCATTCCCTTCTTTTCTTTCTTATGACGACCGTCTTGTGCTAGTCGGGCATGTGTACAGCGCACTCTTGGAGGAAATGCAGGCTGGTGCGGGGCGGGCCGTCACACTTGGTATCAGAGCTCTAGGTTGCGTAGTTAACCTAGGGAAGTTATCAGGGAGAGATAATATACGTATATGAGAGAGCGTATTTGTGATTACTTTGGTTTTTAAAAGCTATATATATATATACTATTAGTAGTATAAGGGTGAAGTCGTACTGCACTAGCACCACTATGGAATCGTTAATCGTTTCTTTTTTTCAGATTGACGATGAGCCGATATACTAGAGGTGCTGGTAGGGGAGCCGATAATGGGAATGCTGCTGACATGAGGACGATGTTTACTGACCTCATGAGAGAGATGCTTAGGGATGTACAAAGGGCAGCTCCCAATGGTGGAAATGGTGGTGGTCCAATAGTGCAGGCGCCAAGAGTCGACTTCGCCAAGCTGACTAAGGATTATACTAGTCTTAGTGGGAAATCATTCCATGGAACGGAGTCGGCTACGGACGTTCAGGATTGGTTGGATAGTTGCGAGCGTATCTTCGAGGATTTGGGTATCGAGGATGCGATGAAGAGAAAGCTAGCGTCCCGTCAGCTGCAAGGGCGGGCAATGAATTGGTGGAATGCTATAAAGGCAGCTACTCCCGAAGACCAGATTACTTGGGAGCAGTTTAAAGCTCGCTTTAGTGAGAAGTTCATCCCAGCTGCTCAGAAGTCAATGTTGTTTAAGAAATTCTTGGAGCTCAAGCAGAATGGCAGGGCTGTCTCGGAGTATATTGCTGAATTTGACACTTTGTCGAAGTATGGACTGTCTCTCATCGATACTGCCGAGAAAAAGAATGAGAAATTCATAACTGGTTTGGATCAGTACTTGGGGGAAAAACTTATTAACCACATCGATGAGACGTTTGAATCGATTGTGGGGAAAGCGTTAAGATCAGAGAGTCTCTACCCTAAGCTGAAGACTGAGGTTGCATCCGCAGAGGAGCCAAAGCCACAAGCTAGTGGTGGAGGCAAAGGTGGTCCCCAGAATAAGAGAAAGCAGAACCAGACTAAGGATGGCCAGAAGAAAAAGAATAAGCAAGATGTGGAGTGCTTCAGCTGTGGTAAGAAGGGCCATTATGCTAGTAATTGTCGGGCCAAGCCAGCGGATAGGAAGTGCTTCAACTGTGGCCAAATGGGACATCACAAGGACAAGTGTCCACAGCCCCCTAAGGAAAAGCAAATGGTGAAAGCATATGCTCTTAATGCTATTCCTTCTTCGTCGAATGCCCCAACTGCGGCGGAGAAGGGAAAGAATGTCGTCATTCAAGGTATGCTTTCTGTTTATGATGTTCCTGTTAGAGTTTTGTTTGATACCGGAGCTTCCAGTTCTTTCATATCTAGTGACCTGGTAGATAGGTTGGGATTGGAGCCCAAGATTGTCGATAGACCTTTAGAAGTGACGAACCCGATTGGTGGTTCGACTAGCCTTAGCATGATTTGTCGTAATGTGGTTCTATCGAGTCATGGATGCATGTTTGTTTGTGATTGCTTTGTTTTGGGCTTTACTGGGTTTGGCATTATTTTGGGAGTAGATTGGCTCCAAAGATACGGGGTGGTGGTAGACTGTGAGGGCTTGTTGGTGACAGCTAGAGCGGATGATGGGCGGAGGATAGTGTTTGGTGGTCTACCCAGTAAGGGGGTATTGGCTAGTTTTCTAAACTCCCTCGACATTCCGCATAGTGAGTTGTCAGGTTTGCCCGTGGTTGGCCAGTATCCGGATGTTTTCGAAGAAGTGACCGGACTTCCACCACACCGAGAGATTGAGTTTCGTATTGATTTGGTAAAAGATGCCAGACCTATAGTGATGCCACTTCGTCGTATGGCACCAAGGGAGCAGCGAGAGCTCGAGGTGCAAGTCAGCGATCTTTTGAAGAAGGGATTTATCAGAAGGAGTGTTTCTGAATGGGGAGCACCAGTCGTGTTTGCTACCAAGGCGGATGGTTCCCTTCGTTTGTGTGTAGACTACCGCGAGTTGAATAAAGTGACGAGGAAGAACAAGTATCCTCTACCGCGGATAGATGATTTGTTTGATCAGTTGAGTGGCGCGAGAGTATTTTCTCAGTTGGATCTCGCGACAGGTTTTCATCAGCTTAGAGTGGAAGCTGAGAGTATAGCTAAAACGGCATTTCGAACGCCGTCTGGATTTTATGAATGGTTGGTTATGCCATTTGGGCTAACTAATGCCCCGGCATATTTTGTGGACCTTATGAATAGGGTATTCAGAGATCAGCTGAATAAGTCTGTCCTTGTGTTCGTTGATGATATTTTGGTCTATTCGAGGACAGAGGAAGAACACAAGGAACATTTAAGGGTAGCGATGGAGGTGTTGAGAAAACACCAATTGAAAGCAAAGTTTTCTAAGTGTCACTTCTGGAAGAGGGAAGTGAGGTTCTTGGGCCATGTTGTATCAGAGAATGGTATTGCCGTGGACCCAGCGAAGGTGGCTACGGTACAAGATTGGCCTACGCCCAAGAACGCAACAGATGTAAGAAGTTTCTTGGGATTAGCGGGATATTATCGTAAGTTTATCCAAGGTTTCTCCAAGATAGCAGCATCATTGACCCAGTTGACCAAGAAAAATCAAGCTTTTGTCTGGGATGAAAGGTGCGAGAATGCATTCAGAAGTCTAAAGGACAAGTTGACAAGCGCACCAGTGTTAGTCATTCCTAAGGGGGATGAAGAGATGACGGTATACACGGACGCCTGTGGTACCGGACTGGGTGCTGTATTGATGCAAGGCGGTAGGGTTGTAGCTTATGCAAGTCGGCAATTGAAACCGCACGAGAGGAGATACCCTACCCATGATTTAGAATTGGCAGCAATCGTGTTCGCGTTAAAGATGTGGAGACACTATCTCTTGGGAGAAAGATTTGAGCTATTTACAGATCATAAGTCGTTAAAGTATCTGTTCTCCCAGAAGGATTTAAACCTCCGTCAGCAGAGATGGTTAGAGTTCTTAGCTTCCTATGATTTTGACATCGCATACACACCAGGAAAGGGCAATGCGGTGGCTGATGCATTGAGTAGAAGACATGCCAGCTTGGGGGCTATGTTCCTTGAATGGAAGCAACTGGAGTTTATCGCGGGGTTTGATTTCAGACCAAAGTGCGAATTGGATCCAGAAATGTTAGCGAGTTTGACGGTCAGACCCACTTTGATTGAGCGGATCGGCTCTAGTCAGAGGGACGATCCTAACCTATTGGAAATCATCTCCAAGTTAGAGATGGGTATCGATGAGGAGGTGAACAAGTATGGGCTTGATCGAGATAGATGGCTTAGAAAGGATGGAAAGCTTGTTGTACCCAATGTCACTGGATTGAGAGATGAAGTGCTTAAAGAATGTCATCACTCAAAGCTGACTATACACCCCGGTGGTAATAAGATGTATCGAGATATGAAGCAGACCTACTACTGGGAAGGGATGAAAAGAGACGTTGGGAAGTTTATATCCAAGTGCATGAATTGCCAGCTAGTTAAAGCCGAGCAAAAGAAGCCTAGTGGGTTGTTACAGCCCTTAGAAATTCCCGAATGGAAATGGGAGCAAGTCTCGATGGATTTCATCGATGGGTTACCAAGGACTAGATTGGGATATGACAGCATTTGGGTAATTGTAGATCGACTGACCAAAAGTGCAAGGTTTATACCAGTTAAATCGACTAGAACGGCAGCTAAGTTAGCAGAATTGTATATGAAGTGGGTAGTGAGATTTCATGGAGTACCTAAAAGCATTGTGAGCGACCGAGACCCGTTGTTCACTAGTGGGTTTTGGAGGAGCTTGCAAGAGGCGCTAGGGTCAGAGTTACATCTCAGTACCGCATATCATCCTCAGACCGACGGTCAGACGGAGAGGGTGAACCGTATTTTGGAAGATCTCTTGAGAGCATGTATATTGGATTTTGGAGGATCATGGGATGACCATTTGCATCTAGTAGAGTTTGCATATAATAATAGCTACCAATCCAGTATCGGTATGGCTCCGTTTGAAGCTTTGTATGGAAGACCGTGCAACTCACCATCATGTTGGATAGAAACTGGCGAGAAGTTTATGCTTGGACCAGATGTGGTGAGGGAAACTTCAGATAAGATCAAGATCATTCAGCAACGAATGAAGGCAGCCCAAGATAGGCAGAAGAGTTATGCTGATAAGAGAAGAAGAGACTTAAAATTCTCCGTTGGTGACTTGGTGTTTGTCAAGATTTCTCCGTTGAAGAGCGTAATACGATTTGGCAGGAGAGGTAAATTAGCACCAAGATTTGTTGGCCCATTCCCTGTTCTTGAACTAGTCGGGAATTTGGCATATAGAATTGACTTACCAGAGAAGATGGCGGGAGTTCACAACGTATTTCATGTTTCCCAACTAAGGAAGTTCGTTCACGACTCAGATATGACTATCTCACCTGATCAGTTGGAAGACTTCGAAGTAGAACCCGAGGCGGTTGGAAACCGCAAGCCGGCCCGTATCGTCGCACACGACATGAAGCAACTTCGAAGGAAGTCGGTGAAGCTAGTCAAGGTACAGTGGAGCGAAAACGAGAATGATTGTACTTGGGAAACAGAAGAGAACATAATGAAGAAGTATCCAGAACTCTTTGTCTGGTAAGATTTTATTAGCGATTTAGTTTTCCGCATGCTAGGATAGACTTGTTTGCTTGCTTTGCATGTTTGATTGTTGTATGTGGGTGTTAGGCATGCGGGATCCTGTGTATGTTTTGGGGTTAAGGAATTTCGGGGACGAAATTTCTTAAGGGGGGGAGAGTGTAACGACCCGCATTCTACGCATCATAGGATCGTAGAATATTTATTTCTTTCACATACGAAGTCGTATGGTCATGTAACTTTGGGAGACGACTATTGGGGTCATTTCCCATGTTCATGATTTTTCTCGATTTTTAAATGACCATTTTACCCCTAGTTGGCACTGTTTTAGCCATAACTTTTGACTGGAAATGAATTTTGACCTGAAACCACTTCCATTGGCTTTGAATGATAGTTTCTCTTTCCGTAGAGTGGTCACATTAGCCAAACGGACTTACCGTTTGGGAGATATGGCTGAAACAAGTTTCAGATAGTGAAGGACAGCTTAATTGGGCTTAACCGGGTAATTAGCAGCTAGGCCCAAGGGGAATTTCGGGTTTAGAGGTATAGGAGGACTGATTAGGGTTAGGTTATCACTTTCATTTCAGTTTTGAGCCGCCACAAACCTCCTTGAGACCTTAGTAATGGCTTCCTACATCTAAAACACCCCAAATCACTCTCTAATTGAAGATTAGGCTTAGTAACACCAAATTAAGGAGAAAAAGCACCAAAGCAAGGTTAGAGCTGCTGTTAGACATCAGTATTCGCCCCAAATCAGAGGAGTTTCAGTTCTGAGAATTTCATTTGTGGCCAAGGTGAGTGATAGCATCATTTTGACACTAATTACAGTTAATTAAGGGTGATTAGTGAAGATTAGCGAATTTATACGTAAATAAATTCTGGAAAAATTCTTAAAATTCTAAAATAATGTTTTAAGGCTCTGTTAGAAATTTGGGTTAATTTCGATGTGTTTTGCTAATCGTATGCTTAAACATGATTAAGAAGGATTATAGGGAAATGTGAGGTTTTAGCCACTTTTGATCCATTTTGTTCATTTGAATTGTTGTTATGGTGTTTGCAATTGATGTTACATGTTGCTATGACTCTATGGTATGTTTCATGATTGATTAGAATAGTTAAGTCGGTCGAAAACGTCGTCGAATGGCGTAGAAAGCTCGCTGGAAAGTTGCAGAAGTGTGCAGGTTCCGAACCGGTTCGGATCGGAGGAAGGGGTCGGATCGGATTTGTGAACTGACCAAGGGGATTCGAACTGGGTTGGAACTGGCCACTGGAGGAGGCTTGGCGAGAAGGAAGGCCGTTTACTTAGAGTTGGAGTGGACAAGGGGATCGGATCGGAACTATGGAACAGGATCGGATCGGAGTAGGAGAGAGCGGATCGGATCGGAAGCATGATAGAGGCCAGATCGGATCGACTCACGAATGGGAGGCTACGACTGGAGCAAGACGAAGGGATCGGATCGGATCGGAGTAAATGAAAAACGAGGAAGCTGATCGAAGGAGGAGCATGAACTCGAAGGAAGACAGCAACCCGACCCGACCCGGAGGAGGAGGATCCCGACCCGACCCGGAGTGAAGCAACCGACCCGAACCAAAGGGAAGATGGCAAGGATGGAGGACCGACCCGAACCGGCGCTACCGAACCGAACCGGGTTCTATGACTGTTACTGCGCGACAACTCTTTGAAGACCCGCTCCAATTCGACCAAACCCGAGATGCAAAGGAAGTCCGAATGAGAAGTTAGAGCTTAAGATTCAGATGGGAATCAACGAGTTCACTTCATGGTTGGGCTTTGCTGCGGGACGTGTGCCAAGGAGTTATCGACGTCTATAGCTTTGGACCACTATGGTAGGAGGTACGAAGGCGGATTCAGGGCCATTATGGCATCGGTAGAACCAAGGGCTACGACCAATGAAGTGGGTCATTGAAATGTTTGGTCATGACTCCAAGTGTTGTCTTGGTCACAGCAGGGTTCCTACAAGTCGGGATTCGTTGTTACCTCAGTTTGTCTAGTGTTCCAAAGTGGTAGATGTCGTACGCTTTACGCACTGAGTGAGAGATGTGAGGATGGTTGCTATGGATGATTTGTTTGCTATCATTGCGACATGCACACCCCACCCCCGTATTCTTACACTATTTATTATGGCACATTGGAGTATTGTACGGTATGTGGTACTAACTCTTTGGTTGCAGGTCCAGGTTCAGGTATGGTTTAGTATACCTGTTATTATTCTATTTAGATGCTTATCGCTCATACCAGGCTTTATGTCTGACCCAGAGTTTTATGTCTCCTCTTATTACTCTGGGTGCTCACACGAGCAGACTAGAGACAGGTTAGCTGGTGATGCACGGGTAGATGATCCGGAGACGAGCAGGAGGCTTCCACGTGATATATATATATATATTTAGTATTCTCCCTGTGTTGTTGAAGATCACTGCTTGGGCATTGTTGGTGTATCTTCTATTTCAGCTTTCTTTTGTTTAGAGACAGTAAATTTGGAAAATTGTAATAAGCTGTATTTGGATTTCCGCTGCTTTGAGATTGGTGTTGGTCTTAGTTATCAGCTTATGCACTGTCTCGCCTGTTTTATGTCAAGTACATTATTATTATATTTTATTCCATGCGCTGTGAGGCATTCTACAGGTTCTTTGATTAGTTCATTCCCTTCTTTTCTTTCTTATGACGACCGTCTTGTGCTAGTCGGGCATGTGTACAGCGCACTCTTGGAGGAAATGCAGGCTGGTGCGGGGCGGGCCGTCACAGGCTGATTCAATTTACAGAAATGTTAATTTCAATCATTGTATTGCCACATCACACATCAATCAAACAGATGTATAATCTACATTTAACACAGAATAACAACAGCTTGAATCAATTGTAGATTAACAACAATTATTTCAGAAATTATTTTAATTATAAAAGAAAGAAATAAATAGATTTCTCACCAATCGTCTTGTTCAGATTCGAAATTTGACCAAAATTTTGCTTGCTCTGTTTCAGTTCAGATCTATTCCATAGCGTAGTGTTCTCTGTTGTGATTCCAACGCAACTGACGGTTCGTAATTTCGATACTGTATGAGAAAGTTATATGATTTTAAACTTTTGCAATTTAAATTTATAATTAAATTAATTAATTAAAGATTTACTTCACTAATCCCTCTCTAATCCTTTCTTCCTCCTTCGTTGCTTCAGGAAACACGCCGAACCCATCATCAATAATTAGGGCTTGAGTTTGCCACCCGTACACCACGCCGGACCGCCATCTGACATCACCACCACGTCGACCTCCGCCTGTGCTCCATGCGCCCGCCACCTCATCAAACTCGGTGGCCCCCACCATGCCAGCAAATGCCATAAAGTCGGCGGCTTGGAGGGCTTAATTCGCCCAATTTACAACATGATTTTCGATCTCGACCGTTGGTATTGTAGAGCACTCCAAGTGCTTCGATTTTGCTTTGGATTGTTTTCGAAAATTGTTGGGGAATTAGGAGAATTGAAGGTATGAAAATGGGATCGTTCTGGCCCTTAAAAGTAGGACTGGTGGCGGCCATGTTTTTGAAATTAGGGTTTTGAATTTTTAGGGTTATTTCTAATTAAATAGTATTAAATCTCCTAATGTTTGGTTTTAAGCCCGTTACTCCTAAATAAATCCAATTCCAGCCCAACAAAAAAAATGTCCTTAGGCAAATACCCCCCTTCCGGACCCAATGGAACAAGTCTCAAAGCCTAAATCAAAAGTCTACAGCTGGTTTTATTTAATATTTAATTCATTTATTTAATTAATTTTGACTATACATTTTAATTTACCGGGACCACATACGACCTCATAAAAATCCAGAAAAATTATTTTTAGCTTTGTTTTGACGATACGGTTCTAATGAGACTAATTTCATCGAATTCTGAGACTGTTAGAAAAGTGGCCCTTTTTAAGTCGTTCAAAATTAACTGAAATTAACAAAACACATTTTCTTGTACTGCGCTCACAAATTAAATCAAAAAAATTCTGAAAAATTAAACTTAGCAATAAAATGACATTCCGGATCCAACAAAAGAGGTTTCGTCGAAAACGGAAGTCATTTGAAAAATGACTATTTTCAAGGGTTATTAATTTAATATTAAAAATACATTTTTAAACAAATAATTTCCGAAACTCAAAATATATAAGTGTTTACTGTTTTTCAATGCAGAAACGTCATTTCTAACTCAATGGACGTGGTTTCGAGTCGAAATTCCTTCATATGTGAAAAGTAGCCTTTCCGGCCCTATATAATATAGATATAAATTCTGCAGCGACTTTTCTAAAAATTGAATTGGCCATAACTTTTGATTTCCGCTATGAAATTTCAATTTTTTAGATTCGTTAGAAAGATATTATTAAACAAATTTAAATATTTCTTTTTTCGCTCAATTCTGATTTAAAATGAATCATGTACATTCAGTCAAAGTTTGAAATCGAATTTTCGAACTACAACGCTGTTTCTAACTCCTTTCATAATTAAATTAAATTTATTCATTTTAAAATAAATTTTTAGTCGTTCTTATTTAAAATAAATTATTTTTAAACATTAAAATCCATTAAAATTCCTAAAATAAAAATTTTAAATTGGCCCCAAAATTCCGGGTCGTTACATATAGAATTACACTCTAATCGCCTGGAGATGATTTTGATGATGGAGCTCCATCATTAGAATTTATGTTCGAGTGACGAAAGTGGGCTTTCTATATATTTCCTATTGACTGGTGTGAGAACCAAAATTAGATAGGGCATATTGTTGTGATTTGATATCAAAAATCTGATTTTTGACTATATATCAAAGTTATAAATTTGAAATGATAATTCACTAATTGATTGCTGATTATGTTGTTTGATTATTGGTTGATTAGTTAAAAGCTGAACCATTTAGCCAAATTGTATCAAATAGTGAATTGTATTGATATTTAGTCGAATTAGCATGCATATACATGTACTTACATTGAACAAGTCATTGCAAGGAGGCTAGAGCAGAGAATAAAATTTGTTTGCCCGACAAATAGGTACATGTTTATCATAATTTACTGTTTTGTTTGGGTGATGATGATTTTTTGAGCCGCTTGGCTTTTTCTTTTTCTTTTTGAGATCAGAAGGCCTGTATGGTAATTTCGGGATTTTCCCGTGCTCCCGGTGTCGGGGAGGTTATGGCGAAATTTTTCGAAAATTTAGGGTGTTAGCCAAATTTTTGAAAAATTTGAAAAGTTCTTAGAAACTGAAAAGTTGAAGAACTTAAGCCGTAGTCAAAATAATGAAAGTTGAGTTGGTTTTTAAAACAACTTTCGGCTTCGTTCCTTTTCGGGGACGAAAAGTTTTAAGTGGGGGAGATTGTAATAACCCGGAAATCTGGGCCAATTTAAAATTTTTATTTTGGGTATTTTAAATAATATCGACGAGAAATTTATTTTGAATAGTAATAGAACGTATATATTATATACGTCATCGTTAGGATATAATTATTATTTATATATTATAAAAGGAATTGAAAATGGCCCTATAGTTCGATAATTCGATTTCAAACTTCAATTGAATGTACCGGGTGCAAAATAAACCGGATTTTAGCGAAACCAGAAATAAAGGATCTAATTGATAATATCTTTCCAACGAATCCGAAAAATCAAAATTTCATAGCGGGGATAAAAAGATATGTCCAGTTGAAAATTCTGAATAGTCGCTATGGAATTTCGGCCCTTAAAAATAGCCATTTTGCAAACAACCTCGGATTTCGACGAAACTACTTTTGTTCGATCCGGGATGTAAAGTTATTGCTAGGTTTCAAATTTCATAAATTTTCGACTCGATATGTGAGCGTAGCAAAGGAAAACGCGTTTGACCAGTTTCAGTTGATTTTAATCGACTGGAAATTGGCCATTTTTCAAACGGTCTCGGAATTCGTTGAAACTAGTTTTGTTAGGACCGTATCATTAATACGAAGCTAGAAAATATTTTTCGGGAATTTTTCTAGTTAGTATGTGGCCCCGGTAAAGTGAAATGCACGTTCAAATTCAATATATAGAGTTATATGTTGACTTTAATGGAAATTGGTCGAAACAGTCGAATCAGCTAACGATACAGATCCCATTGTGTTCGGAATGGGGGTAATTAGCTAGGGACGACAGTCGTTGGGCTTGATTTCGTGTTCGAATGAAAAGGCAACATAGGAGAATTAAATAAAAATATAATATATATATTTACACTCAAGCCCCCTTTTATTTTCCTTCTCCCTCACGATTGCCTTTCAGAACACAAATAAAAAAAAACCGCGCCTCTCCAGATCGCGATGGCTCCACCGCCGCCCACCTCCGTTCGCCGCCCTCCCCCACCGCGTCGAGCATCCAACCCATCGCCTCCGCCTCCTCATCACGTCGAACCTCCTCCAGCGCCGCTGTTTATCCCCTCAAATCAACCCCAAAACACCACCCGAGCCACCCCCTGAGCTCCGCCGTGACCCCATCTGTTGACCAGACAACTGGCGCGCCTCCCATCACCCTGGCCCGCCACCTGGCCAGCCGCAACTCCCCCCTCGACCTGCAGATCTCCGGCGTGTGATGAGGGGTTCGATTTCAAACCCTAGGCTACGATGGAAACTTCGGAGTAGGTCGGCTGAACAAGAATGGACATTATGGGAGAAGTAATAGCGTTTGTTTAACATTAAAAAGGTAATCTTTTATTTTTATTACTTTCAATTTTATTAACATAGGACTGAAAACTTAATTTTTATATAGGTGAAGGTTTAAAAATTGAATTTTTATATGTGTAGAAATGAAAAACATGATCTATAATTAGAAAACATAGAAATAAATATACGATTTTTATTATATGAAGTAAGAATAAAAATATAACTTTTATATTATAGAAATATTAAAAATATAACTTTTATATTATAGAAATATTAAAAATATAACTTTTATATTATAGAAATATTAAAAATATGATTTTTATATAAGGTAGATATTAAAAATATGATTTTTATATAATAGAGAGTATAAAAATATTATCTTTATATATGTAGCGAAATAAAAATCTGATTTTTTATTATATATATAGTGAAGTAAAAATGTGATTTTTATAGTGATGTAATAAAAATTCTATCTTTATATAAGAAGAAGAAATATAAAAATATATTTTTTATAAAGAAATAAGCGATGTAAATATATATGAATTCGAAATAAAAATAGAATTTTTATCTATTAGAAATGAAGTGATAAGAATATAATTTTTATTATAAACAGTGTGAAAAGAACTGCATTGGAATTTCAAACCCAATCCAGATGTTCAGCAGTTCAACAGAAAAGCACGGCGGAGTGGAACCCTCTGTGAGAACTTCTCACCTTTTAATTTTGTTTTTATAGTTAAAATATATACTAGGATGCAGACGGTGTTTAGTAGCACCCGACACCCGTCGTCCACAGACCATGGACGGCTTGTATGCTTGTTTGTTTGATTTTGATGTGTAGTTGATTGTGTGATGTGATGTGAAATGAAATAAAATATTTATATAGTTAAAAATATTTTATAGTTAGAAATAGAATTTTTAATGTGTATATGAAAGGAAATAAAAATAAACAAATCGGACGATTTGTTTATATACACACATTTGACTGATATTGATTGGGACGATAAATTTTACACATCGCCGAACTGCACAAATAAAATCTGTGCTTGATTGATTGAAACCCCACACGGGTATTGGGATGATATTTGACATACACTAATCCCGATTGTTTAGTTGTATGTTGATCGATTGATTGACAGGCTGTTATAAGCATTGAATATTTATATTTGATGCTTATACAGTGTAGAATGCACTTTGGATGCTGGTTGATTATTCATCGTTGTTATTGTATACATGTGTTGTAGAAAATCCATATAATTAACGTTATATGGTAATTGATTGGGCCTCATTCCAGTTTTAAAATAGAAATATTTGTAAAAGAAATATTTGAAATAGAATATTTGAAAATAGAAATATATGAAGCCGTATCGATTAGATTGACGCCATTTTGACGTGAACGATATTTATATCAATTTTATTCGTTTTATAATGAATATCGAAAGTGATTTCAAAATCTGATTTTTCGAAAAGAAATGAATTCGAATTGAAATTGAATATAAATGAATTCGAATTGAAATTGAATATAAATGAATTCGAATTGAAATCGATTTGAAATGAATTTAAAACGAATTTATATTGGAATATTCAATTTTGCTTTGAAATTGAATATGAAGTTGAAACCGTTTTGAAAATGAATTTAAAAAGGATTTATAAAGCCCGTTTTGAAGGGAAATCGACGAAGTATATATTATATATATAATATAATGGCCTGAATAGAATGCGCCGCGCCACGGTAGTTCGCGAATTTCGACCATTGACTTCGAACGGATATTACGGGAGATCCGACCGTCGGATTCTCCTAAAACTAGAACCGTTGGGTTCGTATCGAAAAGAGCTTTCTAACGAATATTAGAAATTTGAAATATAACGCTTGGATTTGGAATCATGTCTAAATCAAATTTAGAAAAGGTCGCTGTAAGTGCAGTTCGATGGCCGTTGATGGAAATCGACTGTACGGGCCTTGATAAAATTATTAAAAATAGTAATAATTTGTGTAAAATCATAAGAAATGATTTGGGAAGGATTAGGATGAAAACTCCCTATTTGAAAAGATAAAAATAGATTTTTATCGAAATGAACTAGTTTTGAATTAGAATTATAATTCTATTTATTTTTAAATAAATAAATTGGATTTGAAATGGTTTTGAAAATAACCAGACTTTCCAATAATTATATTGGAATGGATTCGAATCGAAATTGTCTTCGGAATATTTCGATGTTGGATTTCGTGATGATACAGATATTGTTATGGGAATTTGAAAGATATATGTATATATGTATATATATATATATATATATCGTTATTTACAATACGATATTTGTTGGTCGTAGAATTTTGATATTGAATATAAGCCGGTATATTTTCTATTCAGAGCCTTGTATTTAATATCAAATGTGATTTGGGTTTGTCGTGAATGGTGTCTTCATCAACACTGTTCTTGAACCCAATTGAGAAAAGATTAAATCTTTTTATTTAGATTTAATGAAGCGTACCGATTAAATGACATTTAATTGGAATTGAATTGGTATTGATTTTGGGGGTTTATCGTGAACCGTGTTTTAAAATGACACTGATTCTTTAACCCAGTTAAAGATTAAAACTAAGTGGAGTTTTAATGAATCTTTAATTAGATTGAAAAGATCGAGAATGGAGTATCGCCAGTTTTACTCCAGGTGATAGTTAAATCTTTAATTAGATTTGAACGTGAAATGGTAATTGAATTTACCGATAACACTGTGGTGTTAGATATGAAGTATAACCAGTTTTACTTCACGGGATGAATAGGTTGGGATTGGGAAATTAAAACACGTGATTACTTCGGTAAGGTTCATTAATCCTGACTAGTTGAATCGAAAGTCAAAAGAAGATTAAAGAATAAATTTGAGGGATTTATCTTTGATAAAATTAATGGGAACCTTTCCCTATGAATGTGAAATTTAGAAACTAACTGTCGGTTAGCTAAGTAGAATGGTTTTCTGGATATTGATCTGATGTTGGTTTCGGCCTTCGGGGTTAATATTTGGGGAATTATTCTCTTGTTAATTTACGGTTAGTGACTGATGAATTGGAATGAGGCGTATGTTGTGTTTGTGTAACACTTGTTTATAATATACGCGAGTTATTCGGAAAGACCGGGTTTATCCCATTCTGAATAGCTGATACGATGATAAGTCGAAGATGAAGACGGTGGTCGAAGACCGGAGGTCTTCACGTCGTTTGGGTGACTACTGATGATCTTGATTGGGATGTACACCCAAGAAGATGGAAACAGTTGGTGATCGTCCAGACGTACTTGGAGATCGATGGATATGCGGGGTACTAGGTGCATCCGGTTTCGTTCAGACCCAGAACGGACTTGTAAATGGACTGTGTGTCTGACATTGGATTTAGTCTGTGTGATTGATTTCTATTAAATATATATCTGTTTGGCGGCGGAGAATTTATTCTCTTGCTTAACGCCCTTCTCTGAGACGTACGAGCTCAGAGGTTATATATTGATGGATATCAAACGCATGGAGTGAATTGCCTGTGTGGCATGCCTAAGTGGAAATTGATCAAGGCTTCTGTTGAACAGCAAAGTCTTGTGTGATGATCAAAGCACGGCCTGTGTGGCATAGCTTTGTGTAACGTGAATTCGCGAGCCTCACACCCCGGTGGTGAACCAAAAACGGGAGACGGACCTCAGGGGGGACATGCGTTTTCTTTCTAGTTAGAAGTGGCGTCAGTGGTTTTACATGCCCTGACGAGTTTGACTTATGTGGTTGTTGCTGTTGCGAGGCGCCTCGGTTAGATCGGACGATCCGGGTCCGACGGAGTCATTTGTTGGCTCAATTACGCCCCATAGGGCGGAGAAACGTAGTGTTCAGGCATTATAATCCACATCGGTGGACCGGCCCTGACAATCCAAGGGGCTGTTGCGGCTGTTCCTGAGACTCGGACTAGACAGTCTCGAATCAGTTGAGGACTATCTTTTGCCTCGGTTCATAGATGGAAATCCAATTTCCAAATACGTGACATTTGCGGTTTTATTTGTAGAGCCTAGTATGGAGACATAGTGGGATGGGGCGCTTATGCCGTCTATGATTGATACTTATGATTTGAAGTTGTTTTATACACTATGCACTTATAATAATATCAAATAATCTGTTTTAAACGTATCAAGCATTCTTTGGCTATTATAAGGTAAAAACCCTATCCTCCGGCTTGCGTTGCATTGTGTGATGGGACCTGGGTCTTATAATAGCTTCATTTTTCTTTATTTAGCATTGCGCTGTTTGTTTTATGCACTGGTATTCTTGGGAGGAAACTCGTTCCGTGTTATACGGAGTGGTCCCTTGATTTACCTAACTTTAAAATAAAGATTTACAACTGTTTTAGTTCTCACACCAGTCATATGACTGACCTGGAGTTTATTGTTTTAACCTAAACTCTGGGTGCCCTTATTTTGACATGGGCAGCTAGTAGTTTTGGTTTTGCAGATTTATATTCACAGGATCCTGGTTTACAGCTGGAACGATATCTGGAAAGCTTTGTATCCGTATATCTCCTTCTAGTTGTGTATTGTATTATTTTCCGCTGCGATGTATTTAAATGTAATTAAATCTCTGATATTTTTGTGTAATATTCATTTATACTCTGTATATTCTTGTATCTGATGGTATTGTTGTAATAAACAATGAAATGTTCTTCCGTCTGCGTTCGGTTTGTCGTGTTCTCAAAACAATCAGGCGTTTCGAACGGTCTAGATCGGTTTAGCGACTGATTCGGATCGAGCGAAATTCCCGGTCGTCACACTAGATGATTATTATATTGTGGTTGATAGACATTTTTATAATATCAGAAGGTTTTTGATATAAAGATAATTTGGATTCTCATAAGGGAAAAACCCGTTCCGTTATACGGCGTGGTTTTATGAGATATCATTTACCTGCTTGAACTGTTTTAAACTGTTTTACTCACACCAATCCCATGACTGACCTGGAGTTTATTTGTTTGTTTTCCCTAAACTCTTGGGTGCCTAAATTTGTACGGGAAGTCAACTAGTCGGGATTTTACAGATATTCTGGAAGTGCTTGGAGCAGGAGGCTTCAGGATTATATAGCTATTATTTATTTCCGCTGTGTTGTAAGTGTTGTACTTTGATAATGATGTATATTCATGTACCGATGTATATTTCAAGTTATATATATATTATATGTTATTCGTTCCGCTGTGAGGTTCGTGTTACTCTGATGTTGTGTTCTTCTTCTTCTTCTTCTATTCTAAGTTTCTATCTTATCTTTCCTCACCCTCTAATTTCTTTCATTAACTATTCGGGTATTTTTGACTCTTGATGTTCGATATGTGTTGTATATCGGAAAAACAAGGTCGCATTTTTCCGGGTCGTTACAGTTGGTATCAGAGCTTAAGTTAAGAATTACCTTGGCTCTGTGGCGTTACTTAGTAGAGATAGGGTTAGTAATACCCTAGATTGAGTTGAGTGTATATATACGAGTGAGCGTATTTGTTATTGATATAAAAATTGTTTTATATTGTGGTGATTTATTGGTTGAGTTGTTTATGAGTTCTGGTCGATCAGTTTGATCCACTGTATCGGTAGGAATTACTAAACACTCGAATACGATGGGTCGACACGATTTGTTTTGAAAAGAGGGTAAATTAAAATAAGTTTACCCAAGGTATATCTTGATATAGAGAAGATATATATATCAAAATTATAATATAATGGATATATTGGTTGTTATTATAATCGAGTAAGATTATAAATTAAATGGTTATGTAAATAACCAATCAGAATTCATATAAGTGAAATACGTGAAATCAGATGAGTTGAATCTGAAATTTTAAACCAGAAATTGAGTTAAAACTCTGGAGAATTGGATAAGTGTTTGTAAATGGATTTGGATTAAAAATAAGGAAAATTTAAGATCCTGGGAGATTTTAAATTGTTTTACGAGCAATGTGAATTATATTTTGAAATGAATTTCAAAGTGGAAATGTTAGAAATTGTTTCATAGTATTGAACTCACTTCGATCGCTGGAAAATAGATTCTGATGATGACAGCTGCATCATTAGTATTCATTTTCGAGTTGTAAGTGATGAATTACTACTAGAGATACTGTTTTGAATTTGTTTTGGGGAAGACAAGTTGTGTTAAATTTCAAAAAGGGATTTATAATATAGAATTTGATATATAGAATTTGAATATATAGAATTTAAATATAGAAATTCAAATGGGATTTATAATATAAAATTTGAATAGAATTTGATATATAGAATTTGAATATAGAAATTCAAATGGGATTTATAATATAGAATTTGAACAGAATTTGATATATAGAATTTGAACAATAGAATATGATATATAGATTTGAATAATAGAAGTGATATAAAATTTGAATAGAAATTGAATAAAATTAGCTAAGTCGAAGAGGAATTAGTTAATCGAGTTTTGAATTTGAAGTTGAACTTTGAAAGGTGAATTGGATTTGTAAATGGATATTCGAAATCGAATATAGAACTTAAATTTGAAATTTGGATTCAAATTAGTTAATAAGCAAGTTAAAATATATTTGAACATGTCATGTTCAAATATAAAAGTGAAATAGACTAAAGAGTTAATTAACAAATTAATTAACGAATTGAGTTAAAATGATCAGGTATAGTTAAAATAGATTGGGCTGATATAAATGTACATGAGATAGGTATGGATAAGGTATGAAGGTATATAAATAGAATGCTCGACGAAAAGGTATGTATTTAATTCATCTATGGGATTTTATGCGCCGTATCGGCTAGCCGCTTGGCCTTTTCTTTTTCTTTTGGATTGGTGAGGGTCATGGGAGGCTATTTGAAATATCCCGATGCTCCTGGTACAAAGGAGGTTATGGCTAATTTTCCCGGGAATTTAAGGAGTTAGAATATTTTTAAGATAATTTCATAGTTAGAAATCAACGTATCGATATATATATAGAAGTCGATAAGGAAACGAACTTAGAAATAGAATAGTAAAATCAAAAAGGAAGATTTAGAATAAAATCTAGTAAGAATAGAGAGAGGAAGCGTATACGTGTTTAAAAGTGAATAAGTAGTTGTATGGTATTGATTATTCGAGTAAGTAGTCATATCTTTTTTGACGTTATAATTGTTATTCAGTCAAGGTCTGAGAGGTAGTTATACACCAACTTGATTGATTTCATTATTAACAAATAAATAGTAAGATTTCAGGCTCGAAGATCAATGTTGAATAAGAGTTAGTTGAGTATAGTATTTGGGTTGTCGTAACGATGTTCTACACAACATCCGTTTTAACCCAAATAAGTGTAAGCTTGGAAATATAATAAAGAATATTTCCTAAGTATAGAAATAAACGAGATCGAAAAAGAGATAAGTAATTTGAATATTTTCCAATTATAAATAGCATATATTTTCTAAAGTTTAGAAAATAAAGGAAGGCGATATTCGGAAATGTTTTCCAAATAACATAAAAGGCCAATATGGTTATTGAAAATATTTGATTAACAAATATTGATAAAGAAATAAAGAAGTGATTTAACTAACGGAATATTAATTAAGGGCTCAGTGACATGTTCAAAAGGAAAATTTGATTTTTGAAAAGAGTAAACTGTTTAAAAACTCCCAGGGAAAGACTGTTTGAATTAAAAACAAATTTAATAGAAATTTGTGAAAGCAAAATTGAATTAAAGTAAAGCCAGTAAAGTGGTAACTGGGATTGAATTAGAATTATATCAAGACAAATTAGATTGTGAGATTCAAATTTGAAGTGTAATGTGGTAATTAAGTTAAGAGTTGGGAATCGAGAAGAAACTCGAGTTGAAATGATATTTGGCTCGGATATAAGCGAATGGTTGTGTTGTGGATAAAAGCAGATTGGAATTTTATTGGGATGACCCTTATATCCGCTGATTTGATAAAAAGTGGAAAGGATAAAATGATATGCCGACAAAAGGTACAAGTTTATATTTCTATTGGATATAAGATTTATGAGCCGAGTGGGCAAGCCGCTTGGCTGTTTGATTTTCTTTTGGGTTGGAGATGGCCAGAAAGGCAAGTTGGAGTTTTACTGATAGGGCTGTACAAAGGAGGTGCTGGCGAAATTTTCAAAAAGTTAAGGCGTTAGAAATTTTTTGGGATTTTTGAAAATTTTCGTTGATAAGAACTAATTAATATTTAATTGAAATTAAATTGGTTCAGTTGAAACTGAAGTTAAGAAGTGAACAAATATGTTCTAACCAGTCGACAGGGTCGTCCTCTACCTTAGCAATTTCAAGGACGAAATTATTTTGAGTGGGGAAGAATGTAATGACCCGCATCATTAGCGGTATAATAATTAATTTATTTAATTAATTAAAAGGTGATTAAAAGGATTTAATGGTCATGGAATTAAATAATGGTGGATATTTAATTAAAATAATAAATTAAATAATATATTTAATTCTGAAATAATCAAAATTGGCTGAAATGGCGATATTGTGTGAACTGGATCATCTGTGATATTTAATTCAGCTTTGAATTGAATTTGAATAACGAATATATTATTTGAACGACAGTTTGAATGTATAATTATACTATAATTATAAACGAGCTCGAAATGGCGCGGTAGTTCGCTATTTGGCGATTTGAACTTCAACTGAATGTACAGGGTTCGTTTTAAATCGGATTTCTGTGAAACAAGAAACGTTTGGAGCTAGTGGAGTATATCTTTCTAGTGGAAGAGAAAAATTGAGATTTCATCATGCAGATTTTGATTTATTTCCAAATCAAATTTTAGAAAAGTCGCTGTGGAATTCCTTTATATTTTATAAAGGATTTAATTATATTTTAAAAAGGAATTTCATTTTTAATCGAATATCGATTTAACCGGGATTGAAATATCGAGTTAGAAACCCATATAGGATTTTTCTGAGCTATATGGTATTCCACTGTGAATATATACGATAATATAAATTTATTTATATTTAATTTAATTATATTTAAATATATTTATATATTTAAATAGGGTCATTCAAAGCTTTAAAATATAGCCGGTTTTGCAAACGAAGTCGGAAATCAACGAAACTAATTTTGTTGGATCCGCAATGTCAAATAGTTGTTAGATTCCCAGTTTCATGATTTTTAGAGTCATTGTATGGTCGTACGGATTTTTAGAGTGAGAAACAATTAGTATTTCGACGGTTAAAAATACGTTGTGTGAGCAAACGGAGTCGGAATTCTACGGAACCAGTTTCGTTGGGACCGTAATGTCGAACTGAAGGTGTATGCCCATTTCCGTGATTTTTGGGTATCGTATGTGATGACAGGAATTTTTAGAAGACAATTTAATGAATAAAGTGACTAATAGAAATATCCTAACAAATATCTCATCAAAATATCTAAATCTAAAATCCTATAAATACCCCTCTAAAC
This sequence comes from Allium sativum, assembly GCA_030737875.1. NCBI lineage: Eukaryota > Viridiplantae > Streptophyta > Magnoliopsida > Asparagales > Amaryllidaceae > Allium > Allium sativum. Next base: position 29,684 of record JASFAX010001123.1, read on the forward strand.
CAATTCTCTTCGGACCTAATCTCACTCCACGATCAAATTCCTGAGTCGCCACTTCACAAGCAAGAACCGAGCTTCACAAATCAAAAGAAAATACCAAGAAAAATCATTAAATCATCTTATACATATGGATGGATTCCTAAAGACCTGCTCTTCGACACAGTAGCATTCTGGTGGAGCTCGACATCAGTCCATCGCGGGTTTTGGGTAAGCAGTGGAACCTAGGGTTCGACTTTGGTGTTTGTGTGGTGATTGATTCATGAAATCGAGTTTGGATTTGGGGTTGCCATTGAAAACCGCACCTGTGTGAGGAGATTGGTGGGTTTCGGTGGTAATTTATGTCGTGGGTTTTGGCCTGGTAGTGCTCGAACGCGATTCCAATGCAAAGCTCGAGAGTGATTCTGTGGTTATGGGTTGATAAAGATGGCGAAGGGGAGTTAGTTGGTGGTGGTTTCACACAGAACGGTGGTGAGTGGAGAAGGAGGATGGCGCTTGAAGTTTGGTAATGGCATCGTGTTGTATACTAGAGGAAACGGGGATTTGTGGAAGAAGGAGTAAGGTTTTAAAGCACCGGTTATTTTTGTTGGGCCGGATTAAAGTGGGTAAGGCCCATCAAGTAAAGGTTTACTTTTAATTTAATTTAAAAATGATTGTATAACTTGTAACCCTTATATCTTACTCATACGTTATCAGAAATTAAAACCGTCGGATCCGTTGGGACCGTATGGATGAGCACTACACCATGGAGCTGACTGAGAGTGAATCCGAACTCATTACAATTTATGGAGAAATAAACTGTTTGATTCAAATCAAACAACAGTTTATTGTTCTTTAACGATGAACTGCAAATGTGAGTAAATCTCACTAACTCTGAACAGTTTAAAATTTCATGTTGTATTTTTAGAACTGTTAAATATTTTTTGATTAACTGTGTGTTGACTGTTTGATAGAACTGTTAGTCAGTTAGTTGAATTTTTATATTGATTATGTTTAACAAAATACATTATATGGAACAAAAAGTGATGTTGATTTTAGTATATAACATTTGTGGATGCAGGGAAACAGGTTGGAGGAATCCGACTGGATTCATCAACAGTTATTTTATTGTTTTTCATATACTTTGATATATGATGTGAATTATAACCTGTTGTTGATTGTGTGTGTATGAACGATATTGGACATTGTAATTTGATATGTTAAACACCATAACATACCGGGATTTGGAGAAAAGGGGAATTTGTCAAAGTGAGTACTGGAAAGAGAATATTTATAAAATCAGAGGATTTTATAAAAGAGAATATTTATAAATAGAAATTTATTTATAAATGGATTATTTATAAATAGAAAATACTTAGAAATAAAACCCTAAAGGAATTATTTGCAAACCATTTGCAAATAGATTGGAAAGAGAAATGTTTGTAAACCATTTAAAAATCAAATAGAAAGAGAAAGGTTTGTAAAACCTTTACAAATGAAATCGAAAGAGGAATATTTGTAAAACCTTTACAAATGAAATCGAAAAGGAGATATTTGTAAAACCATTTACAAATAGAATTAAAAAGGGAATATTTAGAAAACAAATAGAGTTAAACCAGTTAGAGTTAATCAAATAGAGTTAACCAGTTAGAGTTAATAAGTTAGAGTAAATCGATAGAGTTAAATCGAACTAGAGTTATTTAAATGGAGTTTATCGAATATTAGTTTATTCTAATAGAGTTAAAGGAAAGGAGTTATCGATTTTTAGTTAATCGAAGGAATTATCGATTATTAGTTAATCGAAAGGAGTTATCGATTATTAGTTAATCGAAGGAGTTATCGATTATAGTTTAATCGAAAAGAGTTATTGATTTGTTTAATCGAAGTGAGTTATAGAATATTGGTTATTCGAAGGAGTTATCGAATTTAGTTATTCGATGAAGTTAATCGATTAGAGTTAAAATAAAGGAGTTGATCGAATATAGTTTATTCGAATAGAATCAATTGAGTTAAATAGAATATTAGTGATTCAAAATTTAGTTAAATAGAGTTATCGAATATTAGTTATTCGAATAAGAGTTAAATAGAGTTATTGAATATTAGTTATTCGAATAGAGTTAAATGGAGTTAAAGGAATAAATCGAATATTAGTTTATTCGAATGGAATTAAAGGAGTTAATCGAATTTGGTTTATTCGAATAGAGTTAAAGCAGTTATTGACTAGAGTTAAATCAAATAGAGTTAATCCAATAGCGTTAGTCCAATAGAGTAAATTGAATAGAGTTATCGAATATACCTTATTCGAAGAAAAGAATTATCGAATAGAGATGATTCGAAAGAGAGTTACGTAAGGAAGTTTGTTAAAGAATTAAAAGGTGAATTTTGTCTATTTCAAGGTTAGAAACGTTGTTCAGTTAAGGTCTGAGAGGTAGTATTACCCCAACTTAATTGACTTCATTTTTAACTAAGGAATGGTTAAGGTTCGATAGTGAAGGTGGGTTAAAGGAATTTAGTTAAAAGCGTAATGGTTTGAGTTGGCATCGCGATGGTTTGTTTAAACATCTGTCTAAGTCCAATGAAGGAGTTTTGGAAATGTTTTCCAACTAAGAACCAGAAATGTTTTCTGATATAGAAAACAAGAAATGGAAATGTTTTCCAATGGTGATAACATATATTTTCTAAATATTGAAATAAGAAATGTTGAATATAGGGAAACAGGAGATAAGTAAATAAATGAAATAAAGAGATAAATGTTGGATGATGATTGATTGACATAATTTCCTCCTGGAAATAATATCGTTGTTTGCGCACCTGTTTTTCTTTGATGGTTAAATCATAGACTATCGAAGTTTTGACCATTTTAACGTTGTTAATATGGAGAGACCGGTTGGATTATTATCCAAAGAACCACTCTGTATTGGCATAAGCATTGCGAATCATATATGCCAAAGATAATTGAAGACGGGGTAAAGTGCAAGGGCTATTGTATAAGTCTTAGATAACGGTGCCTAAGATGGATGTACTGAATAGTGCCTTCGGTTCATCCTATTCCTGGATGACTTGTATGGATGAATGTTTGACAGAGTATTTCCAGAAAGGTCACATACATTGATTTCTTCAACCGTACCAAGAGTGGAAGCGGAGAAGGAAACTTCTTTTAGCTGACACGTAATGTATGGTTGTAGACGACAATTGGTGATTTGATGGATTTGACGATGTGACATTCGAAGTGAATCTGGTGTGATGATAAAGCGTAGCTTCTAGCTTCACAACCGGTAAATGACAGAAATCGGGCAGGAAGCATGGCTAAGTCGGTCGCTCCGAAGTAGGGTATATAATCACCTGATCTAGAGTTTCATTTACTTCTAAAAATATATTGTTGATGTTGTCCCATTCGGGAAACGGTTGCTGATCCCAACCGTTGGTGATATACATTCGATACACTCAAGCGAAATGAGTGGTCGGTCATGTGTGGTCGGATTGCAAGATGTTCTTGTTGAACCCAGTGTATTCCTTTCTAGAGGTACACTAGCGAAAGGTGGTTCCATACCTTGTCATAGTGGGAAATCCATTACCCAATACGTGCTTGCGGTTTTGATTGTATACTATATATGTAGAACGTGAGATGGAAGCGTTTCTGCTAGTTGATTATTATATTGTGGTTGATAGACATTTTTATAATATCAAAAGGTTTTTGATATAAAGATAATTTGGATTCTCATAAGGGAAAAACCCGTTCCGTTATATGGCGTGGTCTTATGAGATATCATTTACCTGCTTGAACTGTTTTAAACTGTTTTACTCACACCAATCCCATGACTGACCCGGAGTTTATTTGTTTGTTTTCCATAAACTCTTGGGTGCCTAAATTTGTACGGGCAGTCAAGTAGTCGGGATTTTACAGATATTCTGGAAGAGCTTGGAGCAGGAGGCTTCAGGATTATATAGCTATTGTTTATTTCCGCTGTGTTGTAAGTGTTGTACTTTGATAATGATGTATATTCAAGTGCCGATGTATATTTCAAGTTATGTTATATATATTATACGTTATTCGTTCCGCTGTGAGGTTCGTGTTACTCTGATGTTGTGTTCTTCTTCTTCTATTCTAAGTTTCTATCTTATCTTTCCTCACCCTCTAATTTCTTTCATTAACTATTCGGGTATTTTCGACTCTTGATATTCGATATGTGTTGTATATCAGAAAAACAAGGTCGCATTTTTCCGGGTCGTTACAAGAACAAAGTATGAATGGATTGTATGTTTGACATTGTAGTGTGTGCTATGTTGTTAATCTCTGCTAAATATATATCTGTTTAGTAGCGGAGAATTTATTCACTTGCTTAACACCCCTCTCTGAGACATGCGAGCTTAGAGATTATATGTTGGAAGAAATCAGTGATATGGTATGGATTGACAATGTGGCATGCTAAGATGCTAATGATCAAGGCTTTTGTTGAAAAGCATAGTCTTGTGGTTGATGATCAAAGCGCAACTTTAATTAGCATAGCTTTGTGTATAGCGTTAATTCGCGAGCCTCACACCCCAGTATGAGTCTAAAACAGGATAAGGGACACAAGGAGTGCATATATTTCTTTCTTGCTAGAAGTGGTGTCATGGTATGGGGCCCAGACATTTTTACTTATGTGGATCATAGATTGCGAGGCGCCTCAGATATCGAGCCGACTTAAAGGCTCGGAGATAGACCTGAAAGGAACGGGAAACGTATTGTTCAGGAATAACCAATCCTCAATAGTAAGAGAGGGCCAACCTTGCAGGATCCAAGGGCTCACCAGAATCTGAGTCCTGGGTCATCTTGCTATAGGCGATCTGAATCGGTAAGGAGACCATTCCTTGACTTGACTCATGATGGAAGTCCAATTCCCAATACGACATTGTGCGGTTTTAATTGTAAACCTATATTGGCGACATAATATATGGTACGTATGTCGTCTATGATATATACATATATTTGAAAAGTGTTTTAAACCATCTAGACACTAATAATAATATCAAATGATTTTTATTTTATGCGTGTCAAGCATGTTTGGCCCTTATAAGGTAAAACTCTATCCTCCGGCGTGCGTTGCATTGTGTGATGGGACTTGAGTCTTATAACGGCTTCATTTTTCAAAAAAGCATTGTGTTGTTTAATTGGAACACTTTATTTTATGCACCGGCAATCCAATGGAGTAAACCCGTTCCGTGGCATGCAGCGTGGTCCTATGATTTGCCATATTCTTAATTAAGTTATGCAACTATAGAATTTCTCATACCAGTCCCATGACTGACTCGTAGTTTCTTTTTCCCTAGCAAACCCGAGTGCCCATATTTTTACACGGGCAACTAGTGAACAGTTGATTGGATTTTTTTTGGATACACATTGTAGCGGGTGCTCTTTTGGCTGAAGATGAAGACTTGTATTTTTATCATTTCTTTCGAACTCTTAAGCACTATCTTATGTATGTTTATATTTGATTCTATTGTAGACTTATTATCTACTTGATGAAAACTGTTATGTACTAAGTCGATCCTGTATCTGTGTAAATCTGATGATGATGATGATTATGATTCCGTTGTTATGATATGATGTAAATTATTATCTAATTTTATGTATTATGCTATATTATGTAATTTGTTGATGTGATTAATGTGTTATTTTCCAAAGACCAACCTTGCCACCGTGGATAGTGGGTTTGGTTCGTGTTAGCTACACCTTGACGTTCCTGACCTAATGAAATTAATTTCATTGGAAATCGACTCCATTTGCACAATGACGTTATTTTAATTTCTATTTATTCATCGGTTCTCAATTTAAATATCACCCGCCCACAAAACAACTCCAATTGGATCCAAACCAGAAAATTAGCGATAATTAGTTATACATATTCCAATAAAATTCGTTTCTTCGAAAATGGAGATTTTTTGAATAATAGCTATTCTTAAGGCTTATATAATATTGATAAAATAAAAATAAATACAAAACAAATAATAATAAATTATCATCGTCGTATATATCAAAATAAAATAATATATCATTTCAAATTCAACTAATATGGAATTATAACTCTATATTAATAATTTTTGGTTAAACGATATTCGAATTGTACATAAATCCTTTTATACTATAATTTATAAAGGAATCCATAGCGACTATTTCAAAATTTTATTTGGACATAAATTACAATATATAAGATGAAATCTCAAATTTTCTCTTCCATTAGAATTTTATATTCTAATAGATTCAAATGTTTCCTGTTTCACAGAATTCCAACTTATAACGGTTTATGTATATTCAATTGAAGTTCAAAACTCAATTTAATGAATTACCATGACGTTACAGTTTCGTTTTAAATAAAATATAAATTTAAATGTTCAATCGTTGTTCAATAACGAATTCTGTATTAATATCCAAATATAATATGTTAAACAAGTTTAAATATTCTAATTCAAATGACTGAAAAATTTAGTTCACTACATTTTTCCCCCCTTAATAGAATTTCGTCCCCAAAATTACTAAGTAAGAAGAATGCTCTAAACCCAATTATTTTCAAAAATAATTATATTAAAAATATTATAAAAAATATTATAAGTTTTAAAATAATTATGAAAAATTTGCCAGCATCTCCTCTGCACTGCTCGATCAGAACAAATACAAACGCCACTCCGACCTCACATGATCAAAAGAAAATAAATACAAACGGCTACCCAACTCAGGGGTGTAAAATCAATCGCTCAACCAATAAAATTAAGGTTTACATATTTGTCAGGAAACCAATACTCTAATCATAAATCAAAGCGATGGACAACTCTTTCTTCTTCCAATCCTACACTTAAATCAATATTACTATAAATAACCATTACAGGGTAAAAACACCTAGTTTTATTTCATAAGTGATTTTATTCCAATTATATTGAAATTTGACTCTTAGTTTTCAATTCATTTAACTGTTGATGAATCTAATTAATCTCGCTTCCAATAAACAAATAATCAACAATCAATATAATCAAATAAAATCATTTTCTTTTCAAATTTATTTAACTTATTTTCAGTAAAATTTATGATTTCTTTATTTCCATGTTAAAATTCTTATTCACAAATTCGTCTTGTTATATTTAAACATTTATAATTCCATTTGAATTCCGTTCAAATATCTCAATAATCTGATAAAATTATTTTCTTTTTATAGGAAAATATAATTTGGGTAAAATATTTCATTTACCCTCTTTACAAAACAATATTGCATTAGTTGCCAGTTCAACTTGAACCGATCAAACAAAACAATACATTTGCATATAAAATCTACAAATACGCTCTCTCATATATATAAATTCCAACTCAATCTAGGGTGTTACTAGCCCTATCTTTATCGATTTATACCACAGAGCCATGGTTTTACTAAACCATTGCTCTGATACCAATTGTAGCATCCCAGGAAGTTCGACACTCGAATTCTGAAACATATACATCCAGTGTCTAAACTCAAGTATTAAAAACACCAGAAAGCAAAAAGAAAGAAATTAGATAGAGAGATAAGAAAGAAATAAAGTTAAGAATAGCAGAATAAGAAGAAGAATCAACACAAAATCTGAGACTTATATAGCAGTGGAACAAAATATAATATATAAATAAATCTTTATTGAGAGCTCAAAATAAAACTTACAATCATCAGAGTACATCAACACATCTGGACAGTTATATTAATCTGTCTTCATATACAGTACACAACGGAATAATACTAGATATCATACAATATAACCTTTTCAACTCATCTCTTCATAACATCCGATAACCTGAACCTGTAAAGCTCGGTGTGACCGAAGCATTTCAAATGCCAGGATCGATCTGGTGAACTAGCATGAGAAAACTCACTAAATTTATAGGTATCATCCAACTTGATTTTAAAGTCAAAATCCTTTCGAAAGAAAAGGATAATTGTAAGACCCAATCCACACATAAATACAGACGGTTTTTATCTTACAATAACCCAAAATGTTTTGAAGTCATATCTTTTATGATATTATAATAATGTTTAAGTCAAATAAATAGTAGTCTAGCAGAAAGCTTGCATCTCACGCTCTACATACATACTATACAACAAAACCGCGGGCACTTATTAGATAATGGGTTCCGACTAAGACAAGTTATGGAACCACCTTCCGATCAGTATACTCTAGAGGGGATACACTGGAGTTCAACAAGAACATCTTGCAACTAGGCCCACACATGACCGACCACTCATTTCTATTGAGTGTATCAAATATATTGTCACCTTATGGTTGCTAGCAACATAACCGTTCCTGGGATATTGAGAAGAGAAAAGAAGAACAATAATGAAATTTCTCTAGATGGTGACAATACACCCTAATTGGAAGCGACCCACTTAGCCTTGCTGCCTGCCCGATTTTTGTCATTTCTCGATTGATGAGGCTTGAGGTTATGATTAACTTTTTGGAACATATGGCGCCATTCACTTAGAACACCACATCGTCAGATTCCCAAGATATCACTAATTAACGTCCACAAAGATACCTTGGGTGTTAAGCCAAGAGAAGCTGTCTTTTCCGCCACCAAACAGAAATAGATTTGAAGAAATCAATGTATGTGACTCCTTTGGAAGTACTCTGTCGGACATCCGTCCATACAAGTTGTCCTAGGACTGGACAAACCAAAGGCACCCTCCTGCCACATCTTAGGAATCACCCTATAGATCAGTAGCGAGTAGTCCTTGCAATCCGTAGATTTCAGTCATGATAGAATCATTATCAAAATATCTTTAGGGATCATCCAGAGAAATTAAACAATAGTTCCCCCTCTCATGAAGATTCACGGTCTTCAATTGCTCCATCTCGATTGACATCAGATATCTTCTACGTTCACGTATTCATTGGTCCGAATGGTTTTTGAATATAAAATCGATCCTGGTCTTTCTGTACCAACAACGAATTAGGCATGATTTGATAGTCGGTTATTTAACTATCAAAATAAACATCCAGAAAAATAAAATAAATCCATTGGTATAGTACACAGTGCCACTTGGCTTTTTTATTTCTCTATTCTTTAAATCAAAATCTTTAAATCTATTCAACTATCAAGTACAAGCCTTCATTTCGAAATAGAACCTTTTATAAACTTCTAATAAGTTTATTCTAAAACCCATTCCATTTATATTTCGATAAACCTCATCTCCTATTTAATATAGAGAATTTAGATCGCATCCTTATAACTTAACTCGCGTTGCAACTATAATTCAAACTTCGGTTTTCAGTTTCGATTTCCATTCCAAACCTTCATCAGTCCCGAACCATAAATCAATAAGAAAATAATTCCCTAAGTATCAACCCCAAAGGCCAAAACCAACATCAGAACATTACTTAGAAAATCATTTAACTCAACCGATCTCTAGTTAGGTTTTAATTCTTAAATTTCATATCTTGGTTTTTTATTCCATTCATAGGCCATATTATAGTTTATAACTTTAATAATTCATTCAATAGTTGAAATCATTTACATCTCATTTAATAAAACTTTGTTTCCAATAACTTCATAAATTCCTAGATCTATAAATTCCAATTCGATGGACCAATAAGAATTTAATTTAAACTTTCATTTAAACTTAACTTATATTATTAATAATACAAAATTGCTTGAAAATATCATTTAATTATAAATAGCCTTACAGTTTCATAAACTTTTATTAATACAATTTAAACCCCAAGATTACCAACTTCATTATTATTAAATAAATAATAATCAATTACAAAAATTTATTAAAAATAAAATGATTAACTTCGACATTAACTATTTTCATTAAATTAATAAATCAATTTAATAATCAATTTTGGTTAAAGCAGTTGACTTAGTTAACTGTAAATACGATTAACTCATTAATCCATCCCAAATTTTCTTTCCATTTAAATAAATAATAACTGATTTCAATATAATCCCATTTTAATTGTTTCTAAAAAACAATTAACCTCATTTATTACTTGATACGTTGATTGCTACTCATTTGCTTCCAAAACTTATTAACACTAGAATTTCCATTATAAGAACCATTTAATAATTACTTATAACTCAAATAAATAAATAAATAAATAAATAATTATTATTTTCTTTTTATAAACTTCCATTCAAAATGATATATTTTAAATTCTATCTTCGGTTATAAAATAAATTTTAAAACTTCATTGACTATTGATTTACCAGACGAAAAATCAATCCTTTATAAGATAATATATTTAGAACATCTACTTCTAAATTTCTTAACCATTATTGCCCATTGGTTAATAACAAAACAAATGTTGAAATTGGGTTCAACAATCAATAATCCAATCATAATAGTTAAACAGTTCATATAATGATCAAATGAAAATAAACAATAAATTTGAGGAATCCAGTTGGATCCCTGCATCTAAATTGGTTACCTCAAATAAAAAATCCATTTCGTACGATAATTTAAAATAAACATAAATGATTAATTCGACCGATAACGGTCGACTAATAACAACAATTTAAGCTCCAATTTAATTCAAATACGTTTATATTATTATAAACCTAACCAACAAGGTCAGTTATCTCGATTGGAAACAATCATTAAAAATAACAGTTGGTTTTGACTTAATTAAACGAACGTTTAATTTAAATCGGTTATATAAAAATATTTAGCATATATTCAAACAATCAGTAAATCATCCAAGAATTAACAAACATAGCACACAAACGTTAAACCTGACTTATAATAATTATAAGTGGGACAACTGAGTGAGTTTAACTCACGCTGGTTTTTTTCCGTCGGTTAAACGAATATTTTTTACTAAATTAAACAGCCATTTAATTTAGTTAAAAATTACGGTTGCTCCCAATCTTGACCAAACAAGCTCCATCTCGTTGGCTCCGTCGATATGGCCCTAACGTGACCAACGGTTCTTGATTTTGATCATGTACGATTAAGATATGATATAAGTATGATTATAAAATAATCAAATTAATTCATACTTAAATTTTATAATATAATGGGCCTACCCAAACAATTCAGCCCAAGCCCATTTTTTCTTTAAAAACCCATGAATCCCCTTACCTTTTCCACGTTCTTTCCCCACCATATGTAACTTCCACTTTGATTCTTTGTAATCGACTTCCCCATACTTTTCCCTTTACCCCACACATATAGCGTAATTTTTTTCTTTCTATAATTGGCCCAAAGCCCTGTGCCCCTATACCCGAAATGAACAGTTACTTTCTTCCTGTCGAAAATAAAACTCCCCAATCCCATATATTTTGATACTTTCCCAGTCTCCCCTCACAAACCCTCTAACCTATGCAACAGATCGCCCCACCGTCTAACACCTCCGTTAGCCTTCCACCGGAGATCACCACCAGCTCCAACCTCGAACCACCCAGTCAAGGAAAAAAACGCAGCCATCCCCTTCTTAAAATCCGAATAGCTGCTGCCCCGACTATTCGATCACCATCACCTCCTCATAATACGGATGGCTCGGTTATACGTATTCCAATAAAATCCATTTCTTCGAAAACATAAATTGTTTAAAAAATAGTTATTCTTAAGGCTTGTATGATATCGACAAAATATAAATAAATACCAAAACAATTATATTAAATAATAATAAATTATTATCGTTATATATATCCAAATAAAATAATATATCATTTCAAATCTAACCAATATGGAATTATAACTCAATATTAATAACTTTGGGTTAAACGATAGTCGAATTATACAGGAATCCTTTTATAATATATTACATAAACGTTATAATTTATAAATGAATCCATAACAACTATTTTAAAATTTGATTTGGACATAACTTAGAATATATAAGATAAAATCTCAATTTTTCTCTTCCATTTGAAAAGTATAATCTAATAGATTCAAACGTTTCTTGTTTCATATAATTCCAACTTATAACGGATTTTGTATATTCAGTTGAAGTTCAAAACTCAATTTAACATACTATCGTGATATTACAAGTTCATTTTAAATTAAATATAAATTTAAACATTCAATAGTTCTTTAATAACGAATTCTATATTAAAATCCATTAATATCCAATATAATATTTAAAACAAATTTAAATATTCGACTTCAATTGACTGAAAAATCTAGGTTGTTAGAGGTGGCTACTTCTTCTAATAATTTCTTTTCTTCTAACTGTTGCTTGTGTGTCCTCACATTCCCATATACTTTTCATAAGGTTGGTGAATAACATTGGCAGCTGAGGTGTAGCAGTCGTTGATCAAGTAGGAAATCAGAACGAAGTATCCTCACTTTTGGAAAATTATAACCAAGCACAAGAAGCGATCAAGTTCTGCATAGTAAAAACATTGCCGACTCAGAGGATGAAATTATGAACCAATCGGTATTGACATGCGTGATCCCGATTTCCATGATTTCGACATTGGTCGATCAGATAGATCATTAAATTGTTGCGATTTCACCACCCATTCATAGACGAATAAAACATGAAAAATAAATAATCGGCATAAACATATTAAACGTTTGTAATGGCCAACTTCTATTTCCTTACCTTGCAGACAACTGATTATCTGACACAATTTCTACAGTTTGGTTTATCAATTGAGTTGCTTTCAAATTAGGTGATCGAATTCATTTTCTCTCCCTTTATAGATCCACGTGTAGATCTGTTGTGCTACCTACGACCAACAACATCCGAAACCAAACTTCCATTCGATTGTAGTACCAATTCAATGATTTAAAGAAAGGAAAGAACAAGCTGATGGAGAGAGTAAAGAATAGGAAGCATGGATAGGTTTAAAGATTAAGCAAATGAGATGATTTCTTTAAGTTACCATGAAAACTAATATGCACGCTATTGGATAAATAAACAAGATACGAGCCAAAAATTTAACTTTGGAGCCAAATATTTAGGCTGGAACCAAAATGAAAGTTTTAGATATGTGTGGTAGCCCTTATTCCCTCCCTTTGACGTCAGGGACCTGTATAAAGTACTAGAGATGGAATCCACCTTTTTGCCGAACTTAAAAGAATGGGAAAAATAACGCTTTAACGTCATACTGTAAAATGCTAACGTTTATTGATGGCCACGCGATTTTTGTTCGTAGTTAACAATATTTACATGAAAATTGTTAACATAATAGTAATAAATAATCAATATAATTTGTTATTTAGATTATTACCTTTTAATATTTAATATAAATATGAGCTATAATAATTAACTATTATAATTTTAACGTTAAATAATAATTAATATAATAATATTATAAAATATTATTCGTTTTTATTAATTATTATTTCTTAATTATTTTTTATTAATTATTATTCTTAATTATTTAATATTAATTATTACTATTAGATAATCAATATTATTTATTATTTCATAATTATTATTATCATTTTTTACATATTAATATTAAATGTAATAAGTATCTGTTACAACTGGACAAAAAGAACAGTTGTAATAGACATCTATTACAACTTGCAAAGTAAAAAAGCTGTTAATAACTAATCTATTATAACTTTATGAATAAATAGTTGTAAAAAAACCTCTATTACAACTGAGTTTTGTGACAGTTGTAAAACAGCAGTTGTAATAGTGACTTTTTGTTGTAGTGACTTTATATTAAAAATATATTTTCACTTAAGTATTGTTTGCTAATCAATAGATCATATTTTCAATATTTGTTTCAACCAACTGAATATTATTAGCATATACAGAATAAAATAAATTTTGTTACTATACCAAATGAGTTTAATTTATTCTAACACACATAGACTTCCTCTTGGACCACAATTTTGTATTACCCATCATGTATGGTTATACGGATTAGGCTCTTGAACTCATATTTTATAATTCTAGGTTTAAAAAATTACACAATATGTTATAATTTGCTTACCCCAAGTGCCTAAAAACCCTGGCGGTTACTTCCTTAATGAAATTGCATCCTCGCAATTTTTACTTTGGCTAATATCTTTACATTCTCAAATTTAAACAACATACTTTAAATTTATTCCCTTAGGAAAATTTAACTGAAGTATCCAAACACATCGTGTTTAAAACTTTTCTAATTTTCCCTGATTTATAATGATTGCAACACTAAAAAATTTAGACTTTAATCACTTAGATGCAAAAAGGATTTGACTTTTCTTTCCAAATTATACACACATAAGCTTTAATTTATTACGACATATCTTCCACATAGCACATATTGAAACACACCTCCGTCATTTTCAATTTCCAATCATAATCGATGCTGCCTTGCTATCGTATTTTCCTAATTTCCAAACAAAGGATGCTACTTTTATTAAAGTATCAGACATCCTCGCCATTTACAGTTTATATCACCAACTTGATGGTTGCAACCGCCTTTTAAACCCAAGTAGGAGAGTGTACATTTCAAACATATTACTCATGTTCGATATAGTCGCCTATTTACAACGGCTTTTCATACATAAAATTTTATATTTATTGACTTGAGTTTTGATCTAAATGTACATTTTCACTTAACCACTTTTTATTTTGCTTCAAATAATACTAAGCCACCAAATCATAGCGATTTTCCACATTATTTGGTTATAGCGTCGACAGTATATCGCTATTGCCTCAACAACTTTGTTATACTCCTGTATCATATAATGGTTTGGCATTCTCATCTAAATGTTTTACGCTATTCTTTCAAATAATTTTATTTTATCATACAAAGTATTATGTCTGATTATCTCCTATAAGTGTCGATCAAATTCTCATCGATAAGTTGATCAGTCGTATCCACCAGAACCCTTAAAATACCTAACAGATGACTCAATATAAAAGAAAATAATATATTTTTAGTTCACACGTGGTTGTCTCTATTAATTACTATCACAACCACTCTTGATTTATTTCAAATAAAACAACCCAATACCACGTTTCACTATATATTCACCTGATTTATATTCACAAGTCAATTAACTTTAACAAAAATTTAGTCATCAGTGTTTACCATCCCTCAATCTTGCTATAGATTTTTATCATAGTTAGCACGGCCAAAATAGTTCACTTGTTTCTGTTGCGCAACTCTGAATGATTTCAATTTAGCACTCTTTTACTCCTATATGAATTTCACTTATTTTATCTTGGATTTAATCCATTTATCCATCCCAACTTATTTTATTTATTTAATTATCAACCAGATAGAAAAGGATGGGGATTGGGGTTTAAGTTTCATCAAAAAATTTAAATCCAATATTTTTGCATTGAAATTATTCAAGGTAATGGAATTTCCACAATGTAAACCATATATATTGGGATACAATTCACGGAATACTACGGAACAGAGAACATTCTGGACGTATTCCTAAGGCTAATGTTTACACACAACTTAACTGATAAGGAACACGGGATACGAAAAACAATGAAAGTGATAAAAGTAGACACGAATACTATTCTTGCATGTTGTAATACATGTACTATCCTGGTTCTATTTTGTGTCTATCGTACTTTGTGATGAAATTCTGTCTAATATCAAAATGTGATCCTCCGCCCCGAGACTCACCCTAATAAAGAGCATTATTGAGTAATACTGCCTATTAGAGTGGAGAATAGGGCTAGTTAGGAGCAACCATCTGTAATCTTGTATTGGACATTATGCAATTAAAGCGCTCAAAGGATCCAATGCAGCAGAGGTACAAAAAATTATAGCGGAATATAGCGGATGAGTCTAAAATAGCATATAAAACTTATAATTAATGTTTTTACAAATATATAAATGGAAAATTAACACTCAGTTAAATTATAATTGGTATGTTCTTAATTTTAAATGAAAGCATGTGCAAATATT
Source organism: Allium sativum (assembly GCA_030737875.1). Taxonomy (NCBI): domain Eukaryota; kingdom Viridiplantae; phylum Streptophyta; class Magnoliopsida; order Asparagales; family Amaryllidaceae; genus Allium; species Allium sativum. The sequence continues at coordinate 45,474 of JASFAX010001123.1, forward strand.
TGTAGATAAATGTAAACTTTTACTTAGTTTGGTTAAATTTAATAAAATGATATAGTATTTTCTATTCTAAAAAATATATGTCAAAAAATTCAATAAAAATACTTGTGGCACCCCGTGTTTTCAGTTAACAGTAAACTAAAGAATTTAGGAATAATTAATTTTAAATGTGAGAATCGAGGGAAACGGGTTACACCATTGTGTTCGTCTCGGAATTCTGGTTGTGATAAAGTCCGAGTTTGCGTAAATTGGACTTCGTATGAAGAAGTTATGGCTGTCGGAAGTTTCTAGAAATTCAAATTTAAATTCAAAAATGAATTTAGACTCAGAACTAGGCCGGGCGGGAAATTTTCCGCCCAAGGCCAGGTCGACCAGGGGGTTGACCTTAGTGTCGACCTACCCTATAGGTCAACCTGGGGATCGACCTGGGGGTCAACCTACACCCTTGGGCAGATTTTAATTGAGCCTAATTCTGAGCAGCTGCTGAGTCATTAGGGCTGAGTTGTCTTTTTGGATGGTTTAGGTTGCTTCTAGGTTGATCGGATGGCCTAAAATTAATCCTAATCTCTATATAAACACATGTAGACTCAAACCCTAGAACCGAATAAAAATTAGAACCATGGCCGTCATGCTATCACCCTGCAACCTAGAGTAGCCGCCACCAACTAGGAGCAAAGAAAAGCTAATTAACTCAATTCAACTCAAGTCTATAACAACAACAACAACAACAAAAAATTTGTCTACTTCAAAGGTGAGCTAAATCAATTTCAGAACACAGATCCCAGAACTCAAGACCTTCTTTGAGTTGTGAGTTCAATTTCTTTAATAAGATAATTAACAAGTTAATTAGGTTGAGTTATAATTTGGGTTATATGGCTATGTTTGTGAAACATTGGAAAATTGTGATATTTTGTGAATATACGCTAGTTGTTCATAATGACAGATTTTGTTGTGGATTCCTTTGTATATGCCCAATCACCAATGTCCAACTTGATTCATGTTTGACATCATTTTATATGCAAGTTTGGGTGTAGATTATATGCTAGTTTCTATGTGAATTGTACATAAGTTTACATGTGAACCAAGTAAAATGACTATATGCAAGTTTAGGTAGAAATTGGATTCACATATATGCAAGTTTACACCTTTAGGTTTAGATCTATGACGTACATAGTTTTATGCAAGTTTCTGACTATGGCCTATGCAAGTTTTAGGTGAAAACTATATTCATATATGCAAGTTCACACCTTTAGACCTACGTTTAGATTCATGACAATACCAAGTTTATGCTAGATATGTTGTAATCCTTATTTGTAAGTGAGATCCAATTTGTGTGTTATGCAAATTTGCGACGTTTGTTCTCTTTTATGTGTTAGACTAATTGCTAGTCTAATATATATATACGTCCTGATAAGAGAACGAACAGCGTGGGGATGATGGGGGTAATATTGAATATACACATGTTGAGAATTGGCATGTAATGGCCTTAAAATGCATACAATTAATTTGAGGCAATAATTGGTATAATTTATATACCTGGAATAAATGGACATAATTTAGGTAACAATTCGGACATAAGTATATTTGGAATTTATTTACAAATTTGAATGGGATATTAATCCACTTTGGGGTTATATAAAGATGTGTAATAACAAACCGCCTAAGACATGAGGTTAGACTCTTTTGTGGTGTAAGACTGCCCGGACCAGCCAGGCAAATCCAGCAGCCACAAATGCCAGTCTAATGTGAGAGGTCAAAGGCATGAATTAAATGCGTAACAGTTGTAAAGACACGAGGTTAGGCTCATTTGTGGTATAAGACTGCCCGGACCCGCCCGACAAATCCAGCAGCCATAAATGCCAGTCTAATGTGGGATGTCTTTACAAGGTTACGGTTTTAATAAATTAAGAAACACTTAACCAGATAAACATGTGGTGGGACATGGGGGGTTAAGTGGGTGCCTTGGGTGGCATGTGAAATTAAGAGGGTGCCTTGAGTGGCATGTGAAATACGATTAGATGCACTTAACCAAGATTGAAACATGTAAGAAGACATGAATAAGAATGGGGTTAGGTGGGGAAAACTTTAGAGGGGACCAAGCATAGGTGGAAAGCTTGTGTCATACACGGGGACCCTTTTCAAACCAGTAACCCATTAAGTATCTTTGTGGGCTCGACCCAAGTCGAGGACGGGACACGCGTACTGGGTTTGATTGTAAGAGGTCAAAATGGGTTAGCGGTGGCAACGCAAGTCCAACGGGGTCAGTGCGTGTGTGGCCCCAGGTTGGTAGGTAAGACGTTGTTGCATCGTGTAGATATAAGCCGTGCATTTTTGGTGGTATCGGGTTGCCACTTTGGGGAGTGATACACCCCACTGTAGGGCCAGCACGGGTATCTACGAGTCAGGGAGCCGATCAAAAGGGGTAGTGGGTACACCTAGTGGAGAAAGGGGCAGACGGCACCTATGAAGGCAGCTAGGGGTATACGAAACTACCATTATCATTATTAAGTTTTGTAGGCAGGATCCACTTTTAGGGTGTTTGGTGTGGTGCAATGTAGTAATTATCTTATAGTGATTAGGTGCGCCTTTAACGTTATCTTTGTTCATTTTATTTCCTTTGTTTTCTCTGTCATGACCATTTGTTCACAGTCATTTCCTTATTTTCTAGCTTATGCCTTATCCTAGTTACTTTAATGATTATATTGTTAAAGTTATTGCACTCGCCAGACTTTATGTCTGATCCCCTTTGCTTCCACCTCTTTTCTTCCTTTTCCCCCTCAGGTGCTCAGGGTTGGACTAATATTAGTGGATCTTGATTTGGATAGCTTTATCTCTTTCTTTTGGACGTTGCTTGGATTGCTGAAGTAAAGTTCAGCCTATCTTATTTATGGCTATTTTATGTTGGGGTTATGTCTTTTATTTTATGTACTCAGAACTTATTTGTCAAGATGGATAATAAGTGTATTTGGTTTTGTAGTTGTTTTTGATGTGATGTAACCAAACTATTTCCCCGCTGCAATAAAAGTGGTTTTTATTTTCCAAGTACCAATATATTTATCTGTCTTGTTTACTTTTCTGTTCTATACACAATAAACGCTCCACCAAAATTAAGGCATTCCCTTTGTGAGTGTCCTTAATGGAGGTGGGGTGTCACAATACTAATTTTATATATTTTATAATTTATAATGACTTTTTCAATTCATTTCTTTTATAAGAGATGTAGCGGAACATAGCCGAAAGAATGGGATAAATCGGGAATATCAGAATATAGCGGGGATTAGAGCGGAAAACTATTTTAGAGGCTATTTGGAAATAGTGTAGTAGTATAAATTCGTTATAATATATAACGAGAATATGACGAGGTAATAGCTGGGAATTAACTACAAAGATTAGACAAGTATCAAATACAACGATTGGATATATATATATTCATAATTACTTCGCATGGATCGATGCACTCAATTCAACTGGTATAAAAGTATGATGGCTAAGGATCATATTCAAAACAAACTACAACACATCACAGACAGCAGATCATAGAACATAATACATATAGATATGACAACATATATATGTCTTACATAGTTGAATAGTTCTACACGAACTATACCTAAATATAACATGTCACAGTAGAATAAATATACGAATGACAAGAATATACCATTAGACAACTAAAGTAATAGCTCTAAGAAAGACAACCTAAGATGGATCGGCTAATCACGAATCAGTGGGAAGCTATAACCAAAAAATAACTTGGTCTGACTCGAGTAATGAATACACGGGTCAGTCTAACTTGAACAAGATAAAAAGTATATAATGAAATGAAAATAATATTCACTAAGTGTAGCAGCCCGCATTTTACATATCGGAAGATCGTAAAATATTTTATTTTATTCCCTAAGGGTTGGATCATTCTCATCTTTTTATATGTTGCTTATGGGGATGTGAGACATGTCCATATTTTTTACCAGTTTTGTTTGTGACCATTTTGCCCATGTCAGTCTTGTATAGGGCATAACTTTTGACTCAGGTCGAATCAAAAGGTGAGACCTGTTCCATTGGAAAGGAATTGATGATTGCATTTCCGTAGAGTGGTTACATTAAAGATTTGGCTAAGCGGTTTGGGAGGAATCGCTGTGTTAAAGTTTTCCAATTGGCTATTCAAGTTTGGAGAGCCACAATGAGCTGATTTAGGAAGGCCCACTGGTGGGGTAATGGAAGAGTATAAATAGGGGGTAAGGGATATAGGAAATGGTTTTAGTTTTCCATTCTCTCATTTGGTGTCTTGAGCTCCTCCTTCCTCTAACACATTTCCACCATTAGAAATCAAAAACCAAGGAGGGGAATTGAAGATTTATACCATTAGAGGCTAGATCTACATCAATTTAAGCAAGGATTCATCGGATCAAGGGATTTGGTGCAAGGTGCTTGCTGTCCGCATCCTTATTTCTGTCATTTATTTCTATCATTTTAGCTTGTTTTGGCTAAACGGTGAGTGATTTACATCTCTCACATGAATGCAATGAAGTATATGAGTGCTTGTGCATGTTTCTCATCAAATTCAAGTGTTTTTCCATATATCTATGCCATATTAAGTCCATTTTCATAATAACCACCCATGATCTGATTTAACAAGTTTAGATAGACAATTTTTTTCATATGATTATGCAAGTTAGATCCACAATTTAGATCACACGTTAATTTATTTTGGTTTTTGGTGAAATTTGCATAATTTGATGATAATTGTCGTTTTCATGATGCTAGTGGTTTCATAACATTCTTATGATTGTATTGGATGAGTTGATTTTGTCGAATCAATCATTTGGCGAAGTTTTGGTGGAATTCATAGTAGAAATTATGAAGTGTAGGTTTTAGGTCGCACGTAGGGGGGTCATTCGCTCCAGGTGTGATTTCATGGGAAACAACACAGAAAGCAGGCTCGAGCGAGCCAGGGAGTCGGTCAGTCCAGCGAGCTAGGTGTAAGGCAAGCGAACGAGCGAACCTGGAGGAAAAGGGTTCGATCGAGCGAGCCTGTAGAAAAAAGGGTTCGATCGAGCGAGCCTATGGTTGAGTAAAGTGGTCGGTTGGTCCTACCGGGTCGGTCGTGAAGCCTGTAAGTGGTAAAGTGGTAGGTTGGTCGCTCCAAGTTGGGAGGGTCGATCGCTCTGGTCGGTTTTACCAGTGTGAAGGGTCGGTCTCTCTGGTCGATCGTGCAGTGTGAAGGGTCGGTCGCACAAGGCAAATTTCTGAAAATTTATATTTTCGTGTATGACACAGATTTGAACAAAAAGGTCTGGAAAAAAATATTTTTCGGGGACAACCTCCTGAACCCTAGCCGCGACGCAGTGGTGTAATTGGCTCGGCGATGGTGATAGCTTCGAGGAGAGTTCAAGTGGGAATATTCGAAGTGTTGAATGTGTTCGTTGATCGGAGTAGAATAGCAAATAAAATGATAACTCAAAGGTTGTGAGTTGTTGGATAATGGTTGCTCGAGAAGGTTTCTTGAGATATGATAAGTCGTTAAGTTGGATGACTAGAGATGAGAAGGATGAGAGATTATCGTTGTCGTAAGTTCTAGCAGGCTCAATGCAGGGGATACGATGGAGGCACCCAAAAGACTGGTTGTAGGTCGAGTATCTTGGGTATCGTTGAAAGGCCTAGTTATAAAGGTTGGACATATATACATATCATTGAATGGAAAATGGAGTTTATGCTAGAATTGGGGTTACCATTAGCCCCTGACATATGGCAAGGTTGGCCCTCATACGATTAACGATGGTTTCAAAGCAGGATTGGCAGTGATAGCAAGAGTTAGTCATGGATGATTGGTTGTTCTATTTGTACCATCTCATGTAGGTTGTCTAACATCGAATGAGATGTTCCTTGGGTGCTTTTCTGATATTGGTTTAAGCCTCTGGGGCTTGTTCTTGAGGGGTGTTGAGTTGGATTAGGATGGTTTACATGAGATCTATAATTTGGATGTCATTAATGCTTTGCCATGATTGAATGAGTGTTCTAGTTTTCATGGATGTACAGTTGAATGATTTAAAGTAAAGGTTATTACTGACTGTTGTGGGGAAGATAAGGTTGAGTTCTTCTCTCGTGTTGTGGGTAGATTAGTATGTTTATCTATCCCTTCTCATATACTTTATTGTTGAAGTTTGTTAGTTGTTTTATCGCTCACTAAGACTGTTGTCTGACTCAAGGTTTTATGTCTCCTCTTATTACCTTGGGCTGTTCATCCGGTTGTGGATGGGCCGACTAAGTAGCAGATTACAGGTGATTAGTGAGGACGGTGCTACTGTGCGGAGGCGAGCAGGAGGCTGGCATACCATATTTATTACTATCTATTATTTCTGTTTTCATTGTTGAGCACTCTGTGAGTGTTGTAGTGAGGACTTATGTGCAAACTTTGGTACCAGTTGGATAACCTTTCAAGATGTTGAGAAAGTTTTCAAAAGTTTGCTATATGATGCCTCATTACTATTACCTGTTGTATATGTTCTATTATATTTTACCCTTGCATTGTGACTTCTACGACAGGTTTCGATGTTGTTTACCTACTCTGATGATCATCCATAGCTGCTTGGCACACCCTTCAGCGCAGTATTCCTCCTGTTTAGTGCGGGGTTATGGGCGGTCGTCACACTAAGGTTAGTATTCCTTTAAATCATAAAGGAATAGTATAAAATATAGGTTTCCATAAGTTATATGACATGGTGTAAAAGACTACACTAAGGAAGCACACATAGAAATGTAATTTCACTTGACACAAATATTTCTTTCCACAAGAATGACACAAGGAATATCCTATGAAACCATACATTGGAAAAAACTTTGATACAAGAATTACAAAAACATGGGAATTCAATTAAGAAATAAAACCATAGAAATGAAATCACCATATACACACAGATTTTTTTTATGAATAATAGTCTTGTCAAAGTGGTCAAATCATCTGTGAACACATAAAGCACAAAAATCACATGATGCTAGATTTGACCATAAAAGGGGAAAGCGGAAGCTATGCTTGCACGTGCTAGCACATAGAAGTGGCTTAAGGCCCTGACAATACTAATATCAACATGAAAGTTTACCATATAAGATGACCAAAAGGTCAACACATAGGAATGACCCCACAGACCACAGAATTGACGTGAAGGTCCACAAAATTGACCCGAAGGTCTAGTATTGGCGAGCAAATAGGTAAGTGTCACAGACTTATAGGCAGTAACCCAAATAGTGGTAACAATGTGTCATATACCACAAGTTCTTACTACTTGTTCATTAGCAACTAGTCATTCCATATAAGAAAACACAAGAAATACTTGCTTCAATTAGACGAGTCTGAAATTAACCGATCT